>BMAO01006017.1:0-65131 GCA_019973975.1 Trichonephila clavata | reverse complement strand
TTGGAAAATAATCTGATATTTTTCTTTGCATTTTTTTTTGAATCAAAAATTGTTTGGTATTGTCCATTTTGTTATTCATTTCACCATTGGAATATGCGTCTATAAACAACTGAACATACTTTTCATTATGCTCATTTCGGGTGGCGTGGGAACAGGAGCTTCGTTACTCATTTCATTTTCGTCTTCGCATTTTGCATCAATGATATTTTTTGAGCTTTGAACAAACTCCAGCGTTACGCATTATCATCATCTACTGCAATAAATTCCTCCGATAATACAATAGTACAGTCCAGTCCAGCTGGTGTTTTCTGTATTTTGTTCATTCCCAAAAGGGAAATCTTTTCCTGTTAAGCGATTTTCGTTTCGTGTTAAGAGAAAAAATGTGTAAAAATACATTGTAGTTTGTCGGGACCGTTGTTTCGTCTTAAGCGTTTTCGCGACAAACGTATTTCCCTGCATTATGTGCGATATTCCTGTTCTAAATTTTAAACAATCTTTTCTTTAAAAAAATCAATTATTTTTTCTACAAATATATATTTTTTCTTTGCATATCTGTTGCATTCTAAACTTAAAATCTAAATTTTCTACAGAAGGCTGTTTTGGTCCTAAATTTTAGCATTTTTGCTTTCTTTTTCCACGAAATGTTAACAAGGTCCATTCTTTTGTTTGTGCTTTGCATACTAACAAAACAATAACACCTAAGCCAGCATACAAAGTATGTCCATTTCACCTAGCATCCGAGCTGCCACACCTAACAAAGACTTTTTTTCCATACCATAAGCAAACGTATGCAAAAAAGCCAAAGCATACTCATTCTATCTTTGAAAGCAACGTATACCACACCGGTCATCAGGCGGAAATGTGTGTGTATCCCCGGGGCGACCCTCACACGGTCACCCCTATAGCATTTCAAATCTGATCAGCCCTTGCACAAGACGTGGAGAAATATGGAGCGCCTAGAATATCAAAGGGAGATAAAAACGCTCAGACGGGGACTATCGCATTTGCTCGACAATTGGCCCAAATTGGATTGGGCCGGACTGTTTGTCCGGTCTGGAGGGAAGTAGTTGTGACCAGCAGGGAGGGGATGTTCGATTGTTTGTTGGGTGCTCTGCGTGACTAGGATGTCAAGGGCGATCAGAAGATGAAAGGGGATAGCGATTTTTATCGATTGGTGAGCAAAAAGCGATACCTTGTTACTGTTTTGTCGCCAAATTTTTAGAACTGTAAATATTTACTGGAGCAGTGAAGGTAGTTGGTTTTTTTACTCACTAGAAGATTATGAAGTTATTTTTAATTTAAAAGTTAAAGGTTAAGGTTCATTTTAGAAGAGAAAACTTCCAAAATTTTATTGAAAAAAATATATTAATATAATATAACGCGTATATCAGATTTGTTACATGTTGCTCTTTCAAAGGAAGATAGTCGAATTTGTGCCTTCTCGGTTAGGATCCAATGTGTGTGTGTGTTCAGTTATCTTGAATTTTTTGGCGATAAAAACTTTGAGTTTTTAATGAAGAAAAAAAAAGGGTTGAGAGGTCGGAAGGAGGTGGTTGAGGGTAAAAAGGCCATGTAGCGAGGCTCATGTTTGATAAATTTACCGAAGCTCAAAGTCCCCACGTTAAATTGGTGTGCAGATTTAGAAAATAATTTGCAAGCTTAGACGTCGTCAAGTGAGTGAGTGAATAAATGTTGCCCTATTCAGCTACACGAGGGCTTTTGGCGACAGACCTCGTAATTCTGAATTATGGTACACCTGATCTGGTACCCTCTCTTCCAACGGGAGGACGTTTGAGCCCTGACAGATTTACCGTACATTAGCCCCTCTACTCGAAGGATCTAACATGACATTAAGGCTCCAATTCATGATACGCAGCGGCCACGAGTCAGTGACCTTGACCACTAGGCTACCGCAGCCACCAGATTTCGTCAAAATCCTTGGTAATGCTTCAGAATACACCATTGAATCAATCAATCAATCAAACCTCAAATGCCACAAATTGAATGTGGCGCTATTTTTGAATCTGGTGTAGTAAGACTACGAAACTAGCGAGTGTTTATAATTAGCGCACTTTAAAGCAAAAAGAAGGCTGTTGGGGACGGACCTCATAATCTAGAGCAGTGATTCCCAAAGTGGTCTATATAGACCCCCAGGGGTCTATGACGATCTGTAAGGTGTCCACGACAGTAAAATAATAATTTGGGGGTCCAAGAGGTGTAAATGGGGTCTACGATTGTGGCTCTCATTGAACCAGATCGTGACTAACTAACATTAAAAGGAAATTTAATCAAGTGGAAACTAGACTTTCCAATTTAGCAGATTTATTTACTAAATTTAATGAAGTTTATTTGCAGTTATAAGGCGGCAGCATAAATGTGCTATTAGGACTACATTTCACACAGCCTTTCTTGCCAGAATTAAGCTAAAGGAGCATAATTTTGGACGTCGCCAACATTTAAATGCTCTTTTTTTTTAGATTTTGAAACTAGGTTTGAGAATGTTTTGACTATCGTAGTACCACAGAAGACAATGAATTCATATGGTCACTGAAAAAAAAATTATATTATAAGAATTAAGCACTAGGAATATGCACTAACGAAGATCTTAAAGTAAAGTTTAGAAACGATGTCAACAATTTTAGCTTTAAAAGGATATACCTGTTATTCATTCCATATTATGGAATAACTTGAGAAAGATTTTAATTGTTTTTTTCGATTGAGAAAATGTGCTTGCCAATCTTCAAAACAAAACCAACAAAAAAAAAAAATTCTATACACCATTAAGCGAGGAAATATTTAGGGTTAAACCCTTATAAGATTGATGTTAAATGTTGAAAGTTTATTATTGCATCCCCAGATTCCTCCCTCCCTCAAAAAGTACTTGTTTGTTGCACAGTTACTTTATGTAACAGTTATTTTATGCATTAGTTAAATTTTAATTTAATTAACTAACTAATTAAATTAACTAACATGTGTTTTCTTAAATTTGAAACTCTTCTTTACTTCACTACAGTTAAACATTTTAATCTTTTAAAGTAAGTAGCTCTATACCTGCTGTCAAAAACACATTTAAGTTGATAAGTTTGCACAAATTTAATATTAGGAAATTAGGGGGTCTACCTCAAACTGAAAAACCAGCCAAGGGGTCTATGAGGCTAAAAAGTTTGGGAACCTATGATCAAGTGGTCAGTACGATACCTAAACTAGCAACCCACTCTCCTAACTTCCACACTACACCCCAACGTGAGGACTTTTAGATACGAGAGATTTAACGTACACCAGCCCCTCTACATGACAGGTCTTCAGAGGTGTCCGGAATCGAACCCGTGATTCGACCATGACAGTCCTCAGTCCATGACATGACCACTTGGCTCTTTCTACTGCTGCTACAACTGCATATTTTAACTTCAAAATAAATGGTAACACTTATAAAATGTATTGTTTTACAGCCATTTTTCTTGTAGTATTTGATAAGTGCTGTTTTTATTATTTATTTCAATTTCAAGAATTTTCATTAAACTCAGTATATATTTACAGAATAGAATAAGGGATTTTATCTATATATATTTATATTTAAGTCTGAAATAATCTTACATACATATACGTATATTAAAATTTCATTATTTTCCCATCAAAACAGATACTCCATAATTTCCGTATCGCAACTTTAAGCCTTACTTTCAGCGTTAAAAGCACGTGTTATAGTGTTAAACAAATGTTTAGACTTATTTATATAGGTAATTTTCTAACTACAAATTGAAAATCTTACACAATATTTTTAGCTATCAAAACATGCGATTCTAAATTCCTTTTCATTGCCTTAAAAAAAGTTTATAGAGTAAACTTGTAGAAGAAGGGGGGGGGGGAGTAAGGAAAAATAAAAAGGATTAATCGTGGTAAATTCACAAATATTTTCTACTCTTCCTAGAGTAATTGATTTAGAATAAAAATGGAGAGGGGATAGGGGGGGGGAGTTGTTTCTTTTCATTTGGAAAACTGGCAACAGTTTGGAAGGCAAATGTTCGAAATCAAATCGCATTAAAAGAGTGTACGGCACATTAGCCGTCGAGTATTCCATTAAAAAGGGTTGTCCCTGGGGCGTGCCCCTAATGGAGAAGAGAGAGAACCCTTTTTTCGAGAAACCCCTTCCCTCGACCCCCTTTTTATGGGGGACGAAAACAAATACTAATCCCAGTAAAAAGAGATAAAAGCAATCGTTATTCTTTTGCTGATTGGAAGAGAAATTTGAAAATATTCTCTCCCCCCCCCCTTTCTGTTCAGGTTTGTTTTTAGAGAGAATGCATAGTTCTTTTTCATTAAAGGTCAAATGTTCATCCTGCAGGAAAAGAACACGAAGTTTTTAAGATATTACAGTTTGCATTAAGGAGATTTGGATCTTAAGTACGAGTTAAAATAAAATTTAAAAAAAAATAAAAGAAAGAGAATTATACCTTTTAAGATTACTGCATTTTCATTACATTGATGTGATTTCAAAATATTGTTCATAAGCTTCTTATCTAGTATAGAAAGTTCCTAAATAAAAATACCTATCAGTAGGCTTTTATGTTTTAGCGGTAGAATGAGTATCCGCCAATGGAATAGCAGCATGAGATTTGGAATTTCATATAATAAAAACAGAGACTTCATTTTATTAGAGTTTCTTACTCTATTCAATTAAAAAAATAATACTTAAAATTTTTTAAATCTTTTTATCTTACGCTCGTCTGTGGCATTTCTGCTATCATTCGACGAGCAGCCCAGTATAGCGGTGGAAAGGTATAAAAAGAAAAAGAAAATCACATTTATTTGCCTCAATATAGTTGTCAGCTAAAAAGTTTAAAACTCCAGGGAAATTTTTAAGGTGGTCTCCGTCCGTGGCACAAAGGGCAACAAGCTGAATCAAAGATTCCTAGTCGGTGTAAGCTTTTATAGGTAATCATGCCCAGTTGCCATCCAGGTCGATCCTAGCAGGTGTGCAGCGCATGCAGGTATGCAGTACTAATATCGCTATTAAAATTAGGGGTTGGTGGCAGAAAAGTAAAAATTTAGGGTTGTATGTATTTTTCAATATCGAATCATAAAAAAATTAAGATAAAAAATTTTGTCCAAAAAGTAAAAAAATTATAATTTAGGGCGGACCACCTTTATCACTCAGGGGTATGAAAAACAGTTTACATCCTATTCTACTGAATATACCCACAACATTTCATAAGAACCGGTCAAGCCGTTTCACTTATCTCGTGTCATTTATTTGAAATAATGATAACGAAGTAAAAACGATTAAGTTTTCCGCAAATATTTTAGATATTTTTGTTTCATAAACGTGCAATATATGAATTTTTGAATTAAAAATATGTACAAAAAAGGGGAAAAAAATTTCACTCGCCAAATTTGGTGATTTTTGATTTGTTATAGACACCCCTTTTGCTAATGTAACTCATGAGCAGGGTGATTTAGACGGTAGAACAGCAAAAAAGTCACACATCTGGCGCGAAACTGATTTTCTACGCCAAGTGAAATAAACGGCGAAATAAACAACACACAGGGGTAAAACAATTACGCGTTTTAAAGTTAATTAATAGTCTTTTCAACTAATTGCAATATCGGAATGAAAAACAGTTTACGTCCTATTCTCAGACCTACTGAATATACGCACAAAATTTCATAAAAATCTGTCTAGCCGTTTCGGAGGAGTTTGGTTACAAACACTGTGACACGAGAATTTTATATATTAGATATATATATAGGGAGAGAATGAACTACTAATTGTAGGAATTGAAACGAGAGCGTGATTTGTCTGCATTTTTGTAACAATGCACACCCGGTTTGGCTGTAAAACCAGTTTTCAACGCCATTTTTGTCATTGTTTTAACTTGCATTATTACAACAATTGAGTGGCCGCGGTAGCCTAGTGTTCAAAGTAACGGTCTCGTGGCTGGCGGTCATGAGTTCGAGCCTAGTACCACTGAAGACCCGCCGTGTAGGGGGAAATGCGTGTTAAATCTGTCGAGAGCTCAAACGTCCTCTCGTTGGTGTAGTGTGATAGTTAGGAGAGGGACTGCCAGCTCAGGTGTCATCCTCGTCACTTGACCATGGTTCAAAATTACGAGGTCCGTCACCAAAAGCCCTCGTGTATAGCTGAACAGTACGACGTTAATATTCACTCACTCCCTACAACGGAGACGAATCTAAGTTGGCTTGGAAAACCGGTAATTAATTTAATTAATTAACCAGTAATTAATGAAATAATATTTGAAAAAAACTGTGTATTAACATCAAGTGTCATCCACTACTAGTTTAAAAAATTTATTTGAACTTGATAGATGAAAAGAAAGTATTTAAATAACGATTGAAAATTTGAACAAGATATATAAATAAATAAATATATATAGGGGGAGGTGGGCTAAAGTAGAAACTGAAAAAGAATCTTATTTTCAAGGAATTTGCATAATTCATAATGTAAATTATTTTTACTTTAAATAAATTTCGAACCAGGAACACTTTTTTTTAGCGAAAAGGAATAATACAAAACGACATCACTCAGACGAATAATTTCTGCGGAGAAAAAAAGCGTCTAAATTTAAGAGTTAAAAAAGAACAAATGAGTGACACGGGAGAGTGTGAGAGAGTGCAAGTTTTAGCTATGAAAACTCATCTTTTATCGTCTGACTGACACTCTTCCTTCCATTATCCCCGACGGGCCTTTTGTTGCAGAAAACTATATTTATCCGCGGAGGAACACTTCCGGGGGGTCAAGGCGAAGCGCAAAAAACGTTGTCTTCGTGCTAGCTTTGTTCCGTCTATGTTTAGACCCTCGTTAAGGGAAAGATTGCAAACACGATGAGATGTTTATGGTGCTATGGGGTTGGAAACTCTCTGCTAAAAAACATTTGCCCCAAAACACTGGAATTTTTTAAGGGCCATAGCCGAATTGGGTCTCGGTGTAAGATTAATTAAGGAATTGTTTAGAGACGAAAAGTTCAACCCCAAAGTAACACTTTCCGAGACCTCACAATCTTCTGATCTGGAAGTGTGAAAAAATTTCTACGTGTCAGCATAGTAACACTTTAGAATCTCGCAGTCTCATTGTTTTAAGTTGTTTTTGGTTAAATACAAAGCAGTTATAGCGACAGTAATTTGTTATAAAAGACAATAAGCCCTTTTCATGGAAAATTAAATAACTTTTGTGTAGGGTTTTAAGAAATGTTACTTATACAAGTTATATATATTAAAAACTAACAGTTATACCACCCACTTTGTTGGGTATTTAATGATGTATGATTATAATATATACCGTTTTTAAGTTATTGATGTTTAAGTTCCAGCATTGAGCTTTCGATTTTTATTGAAAAACATTATTATAACACACACCTCTTGATTTAAAAAGAACAGAACTTGCATTTCTAAAGCAGAGGTATAGTTATCTTTTACGGTTCTAAATCCGTAACCCTAGAGACGATTTCCGAAAAACCCAATCTAGAGGATCCCACACAACAAAACAAACACGCTTACTAAATTTCAAATCTGTCGGGGGGTCTGATATTTCATAGAAGGAAATCTTTCTATATGTATGGCATTTACGTAGTCTTTCTTGGGAGTTGATTTCTACAAAATACATTCTTAGCAGATCTCAACACAACAAAATAAACACACTTGCCAAATTTCAAGTCTGTTGGTTGAATAGTTCTGGAAATCTCGTGATAGGTGTGTCAGCAAGTTGCTTTTCTCCTATATTAAAAAATATTAATTTTAAAAGCAATTTCATTTTTTGTAATTAATGATGACTCCCCCTTCAAAATTATATATAATCCATTATCATATGATTAAACAGATTATATCGAGTATTGTGAATATAAATGAATGCAAATTAATTTCTTTTTAAAAATTCTTTTAAAATACAATGCGCTTTAAAAAAAACAAAACTTAACAGTACTTAGAAAAAAATATATTCTCAAAATAATCCCTTATATACCAGCTACTTCAAAGTAAATATTTATTACAACTTTTAAATAATTAAAGAAAAACAGAAATTGATAAACAATAAACCATATATATTATTGTTTGCTTATAATTAATCATTTTTAGTTTTAGCAATTAGTTTTCCACTATGCCACCGGTAGACATACGTTAGTTATCGTCTTTTAGATCAATATTTGGGGCCATGGGTAGCCTAGTGGTTAGAGCATCAGACTCCAGACCGGAAGGTCTGGGTTCGATGCTACCAAATACCCGCCGAGTACACACGGAGGACGTGCTCGTTAAATCAGTGGGTCCGAATGGTGTCGCCATCTATCGTACTGTCACCTTCATGGGGGCTCAAAGCTTAGGCTAACGACAGGCGTACAATATAGCTCGATGCCATGATGAATTTCGTAGGCCTCGATCTGACTACGTCAGACAGGTGGCATTAGTAACAACAGCAACAAAAACAGATCAATATTTATATGTACCGAATCAATAGATTCTCTGTTTTCAATCAATTTGTTTCAAAGACATTAAAGAGCGGTTCAGTGAAGTTTATGATGTACAAATGATTTTCGTATTGTTTCATCCCTTGTTTGACTCAAAGAAATTAAGCAATATGCAGCGTCGCCTCATTAGACGAACACTTCACGACAGTACTTGTCAATTTTGAAGCACGGGAGTGAGCAGATGGGTCATTGTATTCTTCAAAAAGAGACCGCGTATTCTCTTTTCGCGACTGGGGACAAAACAGATGTTGAGTTGATTCTGAAAACCGCTTTGATGTTATCACACCTCTTCCTCCTACGATACCCAGATGGTTTTCAGTCACAACGATTTATAGAAGGGGCACTTCTGTTGAAAAGTTGTCCATTATTTCGTTCCTCGGCACATGTGAGTCGCGAAGTACTTGAATGGAAGGAATGTCGTCGTCTTGTGAGGAAGAAATTCTCACAGGAGAGTATTTCCAGTGTCAAAGTGACAGGTAGATTGATAGACTCTCCATATGGTTAATGAAGTACAGCGACGTATTTGATATCAGTCGTAAAGACCTTTTGTCTCAAATAAAGCTGGGACTAGGACAGAGGACGCCAGGTGCAGACTTGCGACGCTCACCCTTTAGAATTTATTAAGAGAGGAAAAGAGACTCACCTAGTGGGTTTAAAGAGTCGGTTCGGAAGGTGATGAGGTTCTTCTTTTTCTTCGGTGACGCAAGCGAAAGAGGTTGCAGGGGCAGCCACACCTGAGAGGATTAAGAGATAAAGGAACTGTGAGAGCCTCTTCAAGACGGGATGATGGAGATGTGTGGGCTAGCTGCTCCAGTGATTGGTCTTGGGCGATACAAGCAGGAAAGTTGCTGGGACAGCCGCACTTGGGAGACTATCATCTGAAGATGATCATGTTGATCCGAGCATGAACTTTTCTCCAGCAAAAGGCCGTGAAGATTAGAAACATTAACTATGGGTTTAATTTTTTTAAAATGAATTTGTAAAAAAATGCCTCTTGGGCCAAATGCTGTGTGATCAATCTCGCTATTCTGAAATTAAATGAATTGGAGGGTACACAACGTTACAAATTATAAATTTTTATGCTCTTCTTATTTTGCAATTATTACTGCATATTTTGTTACTGTTATAATGCAACCTGCATAAAATGATTATCATTATTATCAAATAATGTAATAAAAACTTATAGTTTTTTTTTAGTATAGTGAAGCTCTGATATATGCGTTTTTCATTTCATTTCATTTCATTTTCATTCGTTTGTTCATTTATACTGCGCTTTTAAAATTTAGAAATACTTAAAAAATATGTAGGTTTTTTTTCCCTTTAATATGTATGGTGAAACCATTTAATGTTATATAAAAGGGGAATTATAAAACATTTTTTATGCAAAAATAAATAAATAAGTAAGTAAATAAAAAGAGAGAGAGAGAGAGAGAGTCGTGTATAATAAATCACTTTTGTAATCAAACCTTTGACTACAGTTAAAATGCAATATAAAAAATAAATACATTTTTGTGTGATTTTAAAAAGCGATTAAGTTCTCTATTTTTCAATAATACGGCGAAGAAATTCCTGAAAGCATAACATCATAATTCAAAAAAATATCATTCAGAGCTAAAATGATCTTAGTATAATATGCTAGCGGAATTTCAATCTATTCAAATTAAAATTTAAAAAAAAATCCTGAAAATGTTGAATATTATTTTATATTAAGTAAAAACAACTTTAAAATAGCAAAAGAAAAAAAAACGAAGTTTTTAATAGACTTTTAATAATTTTGAATATGAAATTTAATTACCACTTTCAGATATTTCATACACATTATTTTTTAATGTTATTTAATTTTTGCCTATTTAAGAATAAATAACAATTACTATATTTTATTGTGTATAGTTCTCTATATATAAACATTTAAATAACTCGAGACTTTATTTGAAAGAAAGATTCACATTATTGCAAAACAGCGCAGACGATAATTATAACTTCTATTTGGATTTCAATTCAAGAAAAAGATACGAACGGAAAAAAGAAACTTACGCAACAAATGGCATCATATTAAACTAATAAATTTTAAAAATGTGAATAGCAGCAAACAACGAAAATAATCATAAAAAGTACTGTAAATTCGAATGTGAGATCGACAAATGAAATTCTTTAACATGGAATAGATTTTCTCTGTTTTTGCGAAATGCTTTATTTTTTAAAGAAAAGAAAAACATTTATTGTTGTGAAAATCGATTATTTTGCTGCTCCAAGATCATCTGAGAAATATTTTGAATGATTTCGAATCACAGGTAATGTTTATTTTCATTTTTTTCCCACTTGTGTATTTATATTTGATCGATCACTTTGTTTCTAAAATTATTCGTTTTATATATTTTACTGAAATAATTCTTTATTTCATAATATCTCAAATATTTAAATTTGCAGGACAATTTGAATTTAATAATCTGTAGCATATACATACATAATACAAACTTTATCTTTTTAAAAAAATTTATCAATATTGTTGAAGAATTAAGTATTGGTGTGTATGTGAACTACGGATGTTGTGTACTGAAATGTAAAAAAAAAATACTTCAAAATAAGTAAAATTGAATTAAAATTTTAATTATCTAAATAAGAAATAAATATTTTTCTGCATAACAACCATTTTAAAGAATGGTTTATTTTGCAATTAATTTGTCAATCATTTTGCAATTAATTATTGAAAAAAATAGGTCTAATCGATAGAAATATTGTCAGGATTACCTATTAGGCAATAATAGATTTCATGGTAAACTATAAAAATATGAATATTTTTGATGAAATTAATATGAATATTTTTGATTAAATTAATATAAATATTTTTGATGAAATTAATATAAATAAAATACCTTGTGCCCCAAGTATGGCTACACTTTGTAAGGCGTGTAAAAGTAATGTTATTTCCAATAGTTTGTGGAAAAGCAAAAAAATTACGGCAAATTTTTCACCCAATAACAGAATTTTTAAGAACTTTAAAAAGGTTTTTGTGAATTATAAAGTTCAGGGTATGCATGAGGTATTTACTGTAACTTTTTAAAATTTCCTTTTTTTAAAACGTTATAAGCCATTTAGAAATGTGAGACGTTCGAAAAGGTTTACTAAAAAGATGGAACACCCCTTTCCGAGATGGGTGACGTGCCACTCCAAAATGGCGGTTATAAACTTCTCTTAACTGTAACTGGGGCTTTAAGCGCTGTCCATAATGTCATGGGAAAGTCTCTCTCTGAGGAGCCTATTGACAAACATCTAGGGAGAGGAAGTGCTTCCAAACCATTGGAGGTTATTCAATGGACCGCATATCATTGAATCGTTTCCTTTTCCTCTTTGAAAATATACGATCTTTCTCTCCTGAACGATTCATTGAAAATGTGTGAGATTTTCCGATTGGTTCCGTTTAATTTTAGAACAGTTTTTCTTCTTGAGTTGAATTTATTCGTTGTTGATACTATGTGTTTGAAATAAAGGCTTTAAATTTATTTTAAAGTTAGAAAAGTATTGTGTGTTTTTTGTGTGTGCTTTGTGTTCTACTCTTTTAAGTTTCAAGAAATTACAGATAAATACATTTTGAATTTGTTTTTGGCCCTTAAATATTATTTCTAATTTTAATTGAATTTCAAGCTGGAAATAGTTACAAATAGCCTTTTAGTTGAAGAAAGCCTTTTTTTTCGATTATGTTGTGTTAATTGTTTAAAAGATTTAATTCATTCTATTATTCAAACAAATTTGCCAGAATTATTTTATTAATTTTAAAACGTAAATGTTATGTATTTATAGTTCTTGTTAAGTATTGAAATAAGGATTATTCTTTTTCAATTCTTTTTTATTATTATTAACTTCAAATCTAATAAGCTTTTCATTTTTAAAACGAAATGGTAAATTTTCTTAATGGCTTATATTTATTTGCCCCCATAAATTAGAATAATTTCAATAGAAAACTTAGCCGAAGTTTTTCTCTTACTCTAAAATATACTGTTTTTTTGATGCATCTTTTGAACAAAACTGGAAATTTGTTTTTTTGAATTTATAATAGTTACATTTCGGATTAATAAAGCAATGACTACAATTATGTGCAAATTATTCTTTTAATCAAAATCTCCAAGTCAATTTAATGCGATTTTCCCCGAGGAGTTGGTATTATTTTCGAGTAAATAACTAAAATTTTGGAATAAGAATGAAGAAAATTCAAATTGCCATAAGCAATAATATCGTACATTTACATATTTTTACTGCTGACATTGTGACGGGTTATCCACGAAACTGTCATCTTTAAGCTAACTTGGGATTTTTCTTTAAAATTATTGAAATTTTTTAGTTGCCATCTTAAAAAGAAAATGTGAAATGCAAATATGTTGTACCAAATAGGGAGTAATTTGAAGTACATCTAAAGAGATTTGTAATCAACCCTTATCGAACCATATAATCAAGCAGGTTATTGTTTAAAGGAACTATTGTCAGGGAATATTATTTATACGTATTGCTCTGAGCTTATAGGAGGATGAAGAGCTGTGCCATGTATACCGTTCTGGTTGTATCATATATTATTAAAATTTAATTATTTATAGTTGCGCATAGTAGTTGATCTTCGCCTTTTTAATTGATAGACAAATCTTTGAGACTAGTTTGGGAAATGGCCTCTACACATCTGCTAATAAGTCGGATTCAAGTCAAACTCTTTTCGAGTACAGGGTTCTCGAAGTTAGTTAAGCAGATTTTGTGGGTTTCATCAAAGCATGCAATATAACTTATGTAAAGTAGTGGTGCACAAACTATTTTCAGTTCAGATCCCCATTTTCTGTGAAATCTTGTCACGATCCCGTAAACTTTTTTAAAAATGTCAACGTAGTTAAAGAAAAATTCTTTGTGATTTGCGCTTATGCTTCAGCTTTATTAAAGGTCAAAGTAAAACATAATTTTATGATGCAGTGTCCATACATATGCGTATTAATACTTTATCACGAAAATTAATTAAAAAAAACTTTGCGTTGTGAGAATTCTGTGTATTATGCTCTGGCAAAGAGCATGGTAAATGCTTCGGACGAGTATTGGAGCAATTCTGGATCCATTCTAGATTCATATTGTTTTAAGGGTAACTCATTTTAAAAATCCTGTTTCACAAAAGTAAATTGATCTAAATTGAAGTAAATTATTTTTTTTTTGTAATATATATTTTATTCCAATAGTAAACACATTTTTATATTCACATGTAACATTACAGAAATTATTTTATATCGTTGTTTTATACATTATTCGGGTTGGTTTACTTAAGTAAAATGCTCAGAATCATTTCATTGTGGAGAATGTTTACTTCAGATTAGCAGTCGCATTTAAAACTAAATGCGATTATATTGCTACTCTTTTTTAGTGTTTACCTGAGGTTTTCGAATATTTCTCCAAATCAAGTTGTACCAATTTGTGTAAAACAGCCGTTTTTTTCTCCTTACGAAAAACAAAGATCCGAAACATTTAAGGGAAGAGAGGGACGAGATCCCCTGAAATCCCTTGAGCGAAATTTATGACCCCACTGAGGTGGAGGGAGGAGGCGACCGCAGCCTTTGATGGACGACGGAGGCAGAGCTGCTCTTGCGCTTCATCGACACCAGATGGCGCGGGGGAGACAGATGTCCCGCCCATCCTTTTTCCGGAACTTACAAGGGACTAGGGGAACGGATTAATTGCCTTCTGCTCCGAGAATTGATCACCGGTCACTTTCGAACTGGACGTTCCCAAAAAGTTGTCTGGGAGTGAATTCTTTCTAAGGGCTCAAATTGGTATCGTTGGTGAATGATCTTGGAAGATCGTTAAGGAAAATGAAGAATAAATATACTTATTTTTAATCGTTCTGAATTAAAATAATATTTTTTTTACACTTTGTACAATATAGCTATAGGATATTTTTTCTTTGAGCTGCGAAAGCCTTAGTATGTTGCTTGATAAACAAAAGACATCAGCCGCAATGTTGGGCGGTTCTAGTTCAACTTCTGCTCAATATTTTCACATTGAATAATAACGGTTAACGGATGTTAAACTCGTCAGGTCCAAAAGCTTTTACACATAATGGTTTGGAAATAAGGAGTTAGACTATCAAATAAAAAATAGTCCTAGTATACCCTAATTCCAATTTTCCAAGGCTTTGAAATGACACGGTTCAAGAAAAAAATCTTCGTTCTTTTTCACGCGACTAATTTACTCTTAACACGATTTAGGATTGCTGATTCTTATGAGAAAAGACGCGAACTGAATTAATCGTTTGATATTCAGTTAATTTCTTTGTCTTAAATTTAGAGAAGATTGGGGTGCCAGCTCAGGTATCGACCTCACCATTTGATCACGATTGAAAATGACGAGGATTATTGTCGGTTTGGAAGTATGAAATCTTTAGGGAAAGCACTTATCTTTGGATATTTCACTGATAACTCTTGCTTTGCCTCTAAAATCGATGGTAAAAAACAATCGATCAATTTACAAAAAGACGTATGGTAATTTAAAACCACGATCACTTAATCTATTCTCTACATCTAAATTTCGATAACGTGAGAACGACACAGATTTGAGTGCATAAAGCAAGCTAAGTGACGTTTTCAGAAAAACGTGACGGCAATCTGTTATTAGTTGTTATTGTTACTCTATTAACCAGGCTTTTGTTAATCTTATTGAACTTGAGAGGAAGAGACACCTATCAACGGAACAATGATTATATATAATAAAAATGTAAATACAGCTTTATTCAAGCAGTAGTTGGGGGTAGTCTCTGTGGGTTGGATATATTATGTTGTGCATATTTGAAAATATTTCAAAGATATTGTACATTGAAAGTGTAAGGGTGCAGGCAAGGTCGGAAAATCTATGTTTATTATATAAATATTTAGGGAACACACCAAATTATGCAATATTAATAGAAATAAAAGGGATATTTCTTATGTTATATTAAAGCATGTTGGATGGCAATTGTTTTACCAGAGTTACAAATAAAATTTGCTTTTAAACTATAGAACCCGTTCTGATTGTTGATTATATAATTTTATTCCCCCTGGAAATCCATAGTTACATCTTTCCGTGATGATCCATATTTCTTTACGACATCTATTGTCTGCTGCATGTCAAACAGATACAGCGAGATAACAGAAGCACAAAGTAGATAAACAATTTATGTTTATTAACTGCCTTTAAAAATAGTCCTCCAAAGCGTTTCCCATTCCGGACTGCGAGTGCGGTTACACAGAGGAATTACCTCAGAACTTCTCTCCACGGCAGAGACTTAACGTTTATGCACTGGGTCCAGTTCATAAAGACCTCCGGAATTGAGTTGTTAGCATTTTCATGCTCCATCAAAGGACGCGAGTGGCCTCTTCTTCTCTTCCGCCCATAAAACATCATTACAGCCGTATTTGTCCTCCCCCTCCTTCCTTTGGAATGTTTTACGACAATGACTCTCGATAAAACACATTCCCCCCTCCTTCTCTGCATTCAGTCGAAAATCGTCCGCTCTATAAAAAAAGAGGCAAATCGGTTGTCATTCTGCAATGCGTTTCCGAAATTTTGAAAGGCTCTTGTAAAGATAGAGTATTGAGTAGAGAGGAAAATATGATAGAGTATTGGGTGCTATAGTGGTTCGAGGAAAAAATCTAACTAAAGCTGTCTTTGAAATAATGGTTATTTTTTCAAATTGCATATTGATTATAGAATAGGAGGGACAGAATGGTAGTTGAGCGCGAATATGTATGAACATTAAATGCGGGGCTAATTTTGGACGTAAGTTACTTTACAGCAACTAAAATTGGATTTTTATATTTATATTAATTCCGCACAGCGAATTTTTCTGTTTTTGTCGTATATGATATGGTCGCGGTAACCAAGAACTTATACTCGCGACTTTGTGGCCGACGTTATTTCCATCTGTTCATGGGTTAGAATCTTGAGGCATTAAAAACCTACCATGTAGAGGATCTGATGTACGTTAAATCTGTCGAAGCTTAAAAGACATCTTGTTGGCGTGGTTTTAAATAACACATAGAAAATAGAGTGCCAGCTCAAGTGTCCTCCTTGCCATTTGACAATTGCTTCAAAATTACGAGGTTTGTCACAAAAGATCTCATGTAAAAAGTAAAATAAATAATTAATAAATTGTGAGTAGCGTATTTGGGATTCTCATATTTCTAAATATGGTCCTATAATGGGGATGAGGGGGGGGGGGCGGTAGCCTAGTGGTCAAGGTATCGGATCGTGGCTGGCATATCACGAGTTCTAGCCCAGTACCACTAAAAACCCACCGTGTAGGGAAGCGATGCACGTTAAATCTGTCGAGAGCTCGAACGACCTCCCATTGGTGTGGTAGTTAGGAGAGGGGTGACAGCTCAGGTGTCGTCCTCGTTACCTGACCATGGCTTAAAATTACCAGGTCCGTCACCAAAAGCCCTCGTGTAGCTGAAAAAAGCGACGTTAATATTCACTTACTTAACTATAATGGGGATGATGCATATTAAACTGTGCTGAACTAGAAGTCCTCACGCGCTGCGGCTCACAGAAGTGGAGAGAGGGCTAGATTAGGTGCCTACCTTGTTGTTTAACTATGCTTTAAAATTGCAAAGCGTACAAATTACTGTAAAAATACATTAGATTACCATTGGGTGATTAAAAAGCTATTTGTATTTTAAAAGTATTTTTCAGTGGCGTATTCTGAAAGATAATTTTTAGTAATAGATATTTAAATTAGAGCTTTGAGGCAAATTTAAACAATATATGATTTTGTATGTTTCACACTTTTACTTTAAATATTGATAATTTGTTTAATGTTATATACCAATGCTTTACTCTTATAAAACGAACTAAAATTTAAACTACAGAATTGTTATGTAGGATGATTATGTTTATTATGTAAAATATTTTCAAACTCTCAACGAATTAATAAGATACTTATAATTGCCTAACTTTGACACATAAAATAAGTATTTTGATTGTTTTCCCCCTTGTCAGCATTATGGGAAATAATTGTATTGAAGTTTTGTCTTATAAGCTTAGTTTGTAAAAAGCAAGAAAAAAAATAGATTTTGTGAAAATGACTTTTAATATTTACGTTAAGAAGTTATTTCTTTTGTGAGAAAGTGAGAAGAAACACACACACACACACGCACACGCACACACACACCCTAATTTTCTTAAATTTCACGTTATTTCTTTTAAACTTATTTAATCTTAAAATGCTTTTTTTTGTTTCTCACTTAATTTAATTTTCTTCATTATTTTAACTGAAGAAATGGATGTTATAAATCTTCTTTACTCGTGTAACTAATCAATCTTAAGTAAAAAATTGGCTTATTTAGTTAGAAAAATTGACGCAAATAAGTTTTTCTCCCGTTTCGCACAACAAAAAAGACAAAAAAATTATTTTTTTTTAGTAAAATTAAGTTTTTATAATAAATGTCACAAATTTCACTATCAAAATTATCAAGTAGTTGAATAAATTATTGTTTTTGATGATTTAAGCAAATAAGCAACTTCAGTCTGTTCAAAATTGAACAAAAATAAAAATCACAATTAATAAACAAAATATTTATAATTATAATTTTAAGACTATCACTATTTCTTTCTTTATTAAATTTTCTTCCAAAAAATTTAGTTTTTTATAGTGTAGAGAATTTACTAAGGCTGTCTTTATATAATGTTAAAAGAATAGGGACAGAAAACATCTTAAAAATTTATTTATACATTTTGAATTTTGAAATTTATTTATACATTTACAATTCTCTTTACAGCATAAAAATACTTTGCTATTACGTATGGATCAAGCCTTTTTTCCTGGTGTAAAATATGTTCAATGGTGCATCTCTTGTACTATATTGCTCAACAGTTTTAAATGTTTAGGTACCAAGTGAAAAAATGCATATCTTTAAAATATTGTTTTTTAGAAGAACGCTTTTAAGAAAACTTCAACAGAAACCAATCTGAAATCAAACATGAAAATTTGGGACATTTGTTTATCTGAAAATGTTTTCAAAGTTTTGATCAGACTTAAATCACTCATTCCTGAACAACAATTAGTTTTTAATTAGTTAAAAAGTATGACTTTCAAGGGTAGTCAAATTTCTGAATTTTCATGTGGTTAATAAAAATGAATAAATACCATCTTTGATTACAGAGAATAGAATCAGGAAATGAAAAATTAGACACAATATTCTTGAATACCTAAAGTCCCACGAAAAAGAGTTCACACACAATTTAACATAATTTATAAGAATACTAGCTTTCATGGCCCGGCGTTGCACGGGCTTATACCGAGGGTATAACTTAATCCCCATGTTCATTTCCTCCTTTTATTCTAACGCCAACACTTTTGTGGGGTTTGACGCGTACGATGTGAGTGCATGACCCGTGAGTGCGTGTCATGGCTTTGTTGCTTAAAATTTTCCCTTCTCTTCACAAATTCTCGATCCTAGTACCACTGAAGACCCACCGAGTAGGGGCGGAATGCATGTAAAATAAATCGAGAGCTCAAACGTCCTCCCGTTGGTGTGGTGTGGTAGTTAAGAGAGGGGGTGCCAGCTCAGGTGTCGTCCGCGTCACTTGACCATGGTTCAAAAAATTACGCGTACCGTCCCTAAAAGGCCTCGTGTTGCTGAACAGTGGGACGTTAATATTCACTCAACTTCACAAATTCAGCACTTCCAATATTATTTTCCTAAATTACTTTGATTTCTTTGTTTCTTTCCTCTCCGCTTAGCCCGGCGTTGCACGGGCTTTTACCGAGTGAATAACTTCACCCTCATGGAAATTTCGTGTTTCCCTCAGGCCGATAGCACTTGTGTGTGTGCGTGCGATGTGAGTGATTTCTTTAACAATGTCATAAAAACTCCCTTTTTCGAAATTTGTTCTTGCGTTGGTGTGGTGTGGTAATTCTTAAAGATGGGTGAAAGCTCAGGTGTCGTCCTCGTCACTTGAGAATGGTTGAAAATTTCGAGGTCCGTCACAAAAAATTTTCGAATAGGCAAACAGGGTGAATTTTAAAATCACCCACTCACTTTCCAATTCTTTCGTTGCAATTTTTTATTTCCCGGAAACGAAAATGCAGTTTTTTTAAAAATAGTTGTGTGCTGAAAAAAAGACAGAAAGTATAAATGTTTCAAATTACAAAATTTCACTACTATTTTAAATCTTGAAGTAAAATTGTGAGGATTTTTTGAAATGTTCGACACACGGAAAAATAGTTTCATGCAATTATCTTTACGAATGCAGAATTTATTAAATGATTGATTTAAGTATTTTGAGTGTTTTATTAAAATTCGTTCAAATAAGTTTTCGGCTTTTTATTTTTTAAATCACTGATTCTGAAAGTTTTAAAAATCATTTTTATATAAACGCAACGATATTGATTCATATGAGAAAAAATCATAAAATATGCAAAACAGCATTGTTTTGTAAAAAAAAAAGTTGTTTTTTTTCTAGAAAATTCTTTAAAGAAAAATAGTTTTTTCCCGGAAACGAAACTGTAGCATTTTTAAAAATAGTTGTATGCTGAAAAAAGAACAGAAAGTATAAATTTTTCAAATAACAAAATTTCACTACTATTTTAATTCTTGAAGTAAAATTGTGAGAATTTTTTGAAATATTCGACACGGGGAAAAAAAGTTTCTTGCAATTACGCATTATTTTAAAGTAAACTATAAGTTTTATGAAAGAGAACAAAAATTTCGATACTGATAAATATTTTAAATAAATCTCAGAAATGCATTGAATGCATTTTAATTTTAAAAAAATATATTGATTTAAATCCATTATCAATAAATACTAATAAAAAAAATTCTACAGATAGCTCTTGAAACGTTTGGATGTTTGATTAAACATATATAAGTGTTAAAAATCCACTTTTGGGGGAAAACCTAGTTATATGCTAACATTCACTGAAAAAAACATTCAAAAAGAAAAAAATACTATTTGATAAAAACATTTAATTTTAATTTTATAGTTTTTCATTCCACTCTGTGTTAAAATTATTTAAACACATATCTGTGAAAAAAATTATATTATACAAAACTAACTTATTAATTATTTTTAATAAAATTGATTAAAAATGCTCATTTAGCAATTAATTGTGATATACCATTTGCTTACATAATGGAAGCACTGAAAATGAAGTAAATTTCAGATCAGTGGGGATGCAGCAAGTGAATTCAATCATTGAAGAAGAGAGAATTAATTTACGGGTGGTAAAAATAAGCAGAAATGAACAAAATCGAATTGTTGAAAAAGATAGAAATTACTTTGAATGATTAAAAATCAGAAAAAAACCTTTTAGAAGGCAAAAAAAAAAAAGTACATTAAAACAACAGAGGATCATGTTAAAATAAGTATTTATCAGTAAAATTAATTTACGTGGGAAAAATAAGCAGAAATAAAAAAAAAAGAGATCATCCACGATTCGAACTCGCAGAGACACGATCTGCTTTACGGTGTAAATGAAGCGAAGCGCTAACCTATTGTGCTACCGGGACCCGTAGCGAAAAATGAATATATGCAACAATAATAAATGGGAGGACGAAAAAGTAATTTTTTCACTCGCAGTTTTTTTTTTTTTACTCGCCAAAGTTACTGATTTCCCCCGGTTTAAAGCAGAATTTTTTTAGTGTAACCCTTGAGTTAGATGCGGTCGAAGGCGAAACAGGTCAACTGTCTTTGGCGCAAATCTAATTTTCGACGCCAATGTTTGGCTAAATGTAAAATCGCGTATTTTAAATTATTTTAAAAATCATTACCTTCATTTTAAGGGCATAATTTTTACGTTAATGCTCTCAAACATCACCAACTATTTGCAAAAATAACGTACTTTGAAATAAAAAAATGTACAAATTACTACTTTTTAATTTATTTCTCAAAAAAACATAAGTTTACGAAAATCACAATTTTTTTTTAAAAATCCGTAATTTTGAAGCAATTTTTTCAATCTTCGTATATGTTACGGATAATATTACTGTACACTCGGAAAAAAGGTTTTGTGAGATTATCTTCATAAATGACGAAGTTATTCAATGTGAAGTAAAAATTGGGACTGCTTTTTAAAAATTCTTTAAAAAAAAAGTTTTGGGAATTTTATTTTTTAAATGAATGGATCTAAAAGAGAAAGGCTTGAAGTTAATTAGTGTAGAATATCGATTTAATAACACGAAAAGTAATTCATACCCAACGATTTAGAAATAATTTTCATAAAAACGCATTAGTTTTAACACTATTTTAAAAAATTCGAAAAAAATAGAAAATATCGTTATTTTACAAAAAAAATTATACCGTGTCGTGGCGAAATAAATGATCTTTCCGATTCTGTAATTATTTTTTGTCTAATTTCGACACCGAAAATTAGATGACAATTTTAATATGGTGGAAAACGTAAGATTACCGCTCGGCCGAAACGGAAGGGAAGTTCCGCCAAGTAAACAACCAGCAGGGGTAAAACAATTAGGCGTTTTAAGGGTTTTAATTAATTACTTTTCAACTAATAACAATATCGGAATATAAATGGGCAATACGGCTTCCCCGGAAAATTCCCGATCTTTTGGTACCTTCCGCGACTTTCTGCGTGGTGCGGTTCGTGAGAAGATAGACGCACATAGATAGATACGTTTGTTTACCTTCGAATTCTAATAGTGTAAGAAGATACTTTTCAAGCATAATAGAGAATCTAAGGGATCTTTAAAGAATTGATATTTTACCTGGTTACTTCTGGGTTAGTTTGAGCAAACAAAAAATATTGCTACCAGCCACACACGCAGTGAAGTAGCTTTCATTGGTGCTTAGTGCTCTCGCTTGGCGTGATTGAGCCTGGTTGACCGAGTAGTACCTTTCATCGTGCTGTAGTATTTTCCTACGTTTTAAACTGAATAGTCCGATCATAAGCTTCTCGGGAAACGAATTTTTATATATATAGGTAGAGGCTGTTGGCCAGAATCCTGATTTCATTAATGATACGTCGAGAGGAAAAGTGGGACAATTCTTGCTCTGTCTTTTCAAATGACTGCTATTCAGGATTACAAAATCTATCATGCACCTCTAGAGTGATGTTTATTTCAATAAACCATTTTGTAACGGGTTCTCTTTGAGTCCTAATAATCCCAAAAGGGGACGAAGTGGCGCATTTATCCGCTGGGATAGAACCAGGTACCTTAGGATCCGAAGCCGAGTTAACTTATCCACTACACCAAAATGATCACCATGGTGCGGAGTTAGTTACTGGCTTATATATATGGAATCGCTACATACTCCCCTACCAGTGAGTTGGAGGTTAGGCGAACGAACGATGTAGTTGTTCTATCGAGCGTGTTAGCTGCTGCGTCACTAATTGTGACGGCTTTGCTGGTTGCGTCATTCGTTCGTGACGGCTTGAGGATTGCGTCCCCATGTGACGGCTTGAAGATTGCGCCACGACAGTTCAGAAGTTGCCTTTTTCTGAGTTCAGCCAGGGTCACCAATGAAGTGGTGCGCTTATCGGGTAGGACAGAACCCGGAGCCTTTGGGTCTAAAGCCGAGTAACTTAACCGCTACACCAAAATCATCACCATGGTGCGAAGGTAGTTACTGGCTTACATAGATGGAATCGCTACAGGGACATACTTTCTATATGTTGTTAGATTTCAGAACATTTTTCTGTAAACTTTTGATGTCCACGGACCTTCTTTTGTGTATCAGGGTGACACCATGGACCTCCAAGATTTTGAGAACATCCCTCCCGACTTAATATTGTTGATCAAAATACAAGTTCTGGTTGAGTTTCTTCACATTTAGGTCTATTCACTAATCAAGTCTAGTTACATCTTTCAATTTTTCCAATGAGGCCGTTCAGAGGCTGTAAAAGAGGGAAATCTCAACGTTACATGAAAGACAGCGTGGACCCCCAAGGAGTTGGTGGACCAGAGTTTAAGAACCGTTGCTGCAAGGGATCCAAGATGCATGCAAATGAGAGATACTGTTTAAAATTAAACGGATCAAGTTCGAGTAGAAAGATAGCAATAAGATGTGTTAATATTAGTGTGAGTTATTACGAGAATTGTATTCTGAATTGTCATATTCAACATATTTGGACACAGGACTTGGAACCTTCATATTTGAAAGTTCTTATAATCTTGATGAGTAAAATTTCTGTTATTTTTACAACTGATTAGTGCGAGCTTTCTCTCATTAGTTTATCTGAAACCTTATTATATTTGGCCTTAATAAGAATAAAAAGGTCGTGTTTTCCTTCAGTTGCCTTGCACATTAACGCAAATGCAGTTTAACTACAATTTTCTCTCGTGTATTTAAAATTATTTAGAAAAACTAAATGTGTGTATGAAAATAAGGAAATGATAGAAATATATAGATAATAACATAGAAAGTACATTGCTATAAATTTTACTTCAGGCATAGCAATAAGTCGAGGTATTACAAAACAAGCAAGAACGAAATTAAATGGTCACAGCAATATATTAAAAACCCTTAGTGTTAGGAAATAAGGATGTAGGATAAAACATAGTTTTAACTAAGTAAGCTAACATATTACGCCAACCTTCCCCTAAATTTGCCTGTATTGCTAGGATGAAATAGAGAAAAATCGGAGTATGAAGAATTTAATTAGTTTTTAAAAGTATATGTGTGCGTGTGTATATAGTCCTTCAGAAAAGAAATATTTAATCTATAATTTAATCAATATGTCGAACTAAAAGTTTGAGCAGCCATTCAAAAAATTTTATTTGAAAACTTGCTTATTTATTTTCGTAGTCATTGACCTTGCAAGAAGTCAATGAGATTTACAAATTATATAATTTAAACTGCACAAATTAAAATGCGTACCTAAACGGTAAATTATTCATTAAATATTAAATGTCCTAGATCTCAAACTTATGCCATTTATTATCAACGAAAGATACGCTGCAAGTGAGCTGGAATTAAAAAGAAAAACGACCCAATATAATCCTCGTAAAACTTAAAAGGATCAAATCACGTAATTTTTTTTTTTACTCTCAACTCTAAATCCAACCGTCCAATCATCGTTATCAGTGAGTTTAATGAGCGTTATAAATCGCTCTCCTTTGACCACTGCCGACATCATTTAGAAACTAAAGTGGGAGAGGGGAAAAAAAGGATAAAATCTAAGAGACAATTATAAAACCATTCGAAAAAATTCTCTGCGCTCTTGTTTTAAGAATGAAATTTTTCCCGCGCTATTACACCCTCTTTTGATGATTTGCAGCCCCCGGCTCTCGTAATTCGAACAAAGGGAGCAAGAGAGAAGGGGGTTTTCGCTCCGTTGCCGCTCAGAAATCGTTTGGCACCCCGAGGCTAGGTTGGAGAAGACTGATTATCGAATGTCGGTGGGAGTAGGGAGACGGTAAAAGTTCCGAATACTTGGTCTGTTCGTGGATCATTTTTACTATTCTAGTTGAATATGATATAAAATCAGATGAAAAATTCATACTGATTTTTGCTGTTAATGTTAAAAGTTATCAGAGTAATTCTTATAAACACAATATTGTAAATGCTGTAAAATTAAAATTTTCGTATACTGTATATAAATTTAAAATTTCTGTGTTTGATATTAACGTCAGAATATGTATTTTTACGCTATTATGTAATTAGCAACACCTATAGGAAACCTATATATACAAGGGGTGATCAAATGAAAAGGTACGAAACGACACGGTGGGTACAAATATAGACTTTATTCAAAATATACACCATAGGCCTGAGCACAACGATCCCACTGATGAACAAGCCGCAGGATTCCTTGTTCCCAGAATTCCTGTGGCTGTGACGAGACCCAGTCCTTCACAGTGTCCTTGAGTACGTCGTCCGAGTTGAAGCGCTTTCCTTTCAGGTGTTTCTTCAGTGGACCAAACACATGGAAATCGCAGGGTGACATGTCCGGACTGTAGGACGGATGGTCCAACGTCTCCCATTGGAACTTGTCCAGTTCCATTTGTGTGACTCTGGAGACGTGTGGACGCGCGTTATCAAGGAGCAGAACCACACCCTCCGTGAGCAGCCCCGGTCTTTTGTTCTTGATGGACCTGCGTAGGCGTCGGAGTGTCTCACAGTACACATCGGAGTTAATGCTTTTTCTGTGCTCGAGTCATTCTGTGCTCGCATCATTTGGACGCCGTTTTTTATAAGAGCCTTTGCTCTCTCCTGCGCATGCGGGCACCCGCGCATGATCCGATCCCAGTCAGAGTCTCCAATGGCATCCCGAGATGTCTCGCTACATTCTCCCTTGGCGGAATATGCAAATATTTAACTGTTTCATTTTTATGTCGTTTCGTACCTTTTCATTTGATCACCCCTTGTATATACGTAAGGAGAAAAGCGACTCACTCACCAAAATATTTCCGGAACTTTTAAACCTACAGACTTGAAATTTGGTAGGTATGTTCCTTTCATGTAGTAGAGATCCGCTTAGAACGCATTTTGCGAAAATAGGCACCTAAGGGGCGTTGCGGGGGCTTAAGGGGCGTTATAGGTAAGGATTTCCATTTTTAACAGACACAGTCTTGATATTTGGTAAGCATATTCCTTTCATGGAGTAGAGAACCGTTACAAAATAGGTTTCCCAAAAATTGACCCGAAAGGGGTTATTAAAGGGTGCAACGGATAAATATTTCAGTTTTTAAACTACTAGACCTACTTGTTTGAAAATTGGTGGGCACGTTCTTTTCCCAGAATAGAGTTCCTCTAACAAAGAGTTTTGCCAAAATTGACCCCCAAGGGGGGTTTCAAGGGGTCAAGGAGAATTATAGAAAAAAATATCTGTTTTGAATTGTTAGACCTACATACTTGAAATTTGTTATGTATGTTTCTTTTGTTGAAAAGATCCACTATAAAAATGGTATTTACGGAAATCAACTCCTGGGAAGGAGCGGGGGAAGGGGCGTATTGATAAAAAAATCTGTTTTGTGGCTGTGGCGTATTGATAAAAAAATTCCCGTTTTTGAACTACTAGGACTATAATAATGAAAATTGGTTTTGCCTGTTTTTGTTGAATTGAAATCCGCTAAGAACGATTCTTTTGGAAATCGACTCTCAACAGGGTTACAGGGCGGACTGATATTAAAAATTCCATTTTTTTCTCTATTAAATTTAGATTTGAAATTTGGCACGCATTTTTAATTTACGGAGTAGAGATCCACTGAAAATTGGTTTTGTGGATATCTACTTGGTAATTGGGTTACGAGATCTCTAAAATCATTCCACTTCAATTTTAGAGACTATTAGAAATTATTAATTAGAAGTTCTGTCATTTTTATATCAAGAAGCGAAAGTTACAGGTATAAGTATATTTTCAAAACAATCGAATTCTTAATGCTAGAACTTAAATATCAATAATTTATATCTACGTATATATATAAAATATAAACAGTACATATTTATACAACATCATGAAATACCGAGCGAAGCGGGTGGGTAACGGCTAGTAATTATATATAGATATAAATGGATGTAAAAAAAATATTATCCTTCTCTTTTTTTCCAATTATTAATAAAAAAGTACAAATGGAAACTCTATTTTTCTTATTTATATTTCTTAACAAGTTATTCCACAATTATTTTCAACACTACCTAACAAAGTTTACAATCATTTTACTTGATTTGTGATTTTTTTATTAACACCACGCTCTAAAGCATAGGTTCCCAAACTTTTTAGCCTCATAAGCCCCTTGGCAGGTTTTTCAGTTTGGGGTAGACCCCCTAATTTCCTAATATTAAATTTGTGCAAATTTATCAACTTAAATCAACTTAAATGTGTTTTTGACAGCAGGTATAGAGCTATTTACTATAAAAGATTAAAATTTTTAGCTGTAGTGAAGTATAGAAGAGTTTCAAATTTAAGAAAACACATGTTAGTTAATTTAATTAGTTAGTTAATTAAATTAAAATTTAACTAATGCTACATAAAGTAACTGCGCAACAAACATTTGCTTTTTGAGGGAGGGAGGAATCTGGGGATGAAATAATAAGCTTTTAACATTTGACATCAATCTTATCAGGGTTTAACCCTAAATATCTCCTCGGTTAATGGTGTCTAGTATTCTCTTCTTTTTGTTTTTGTTTTGGAGATTAGCAAGCACACTTTCTCCATCGAAAAAACAATTGAAAGCTTTCTCAAGATATTCCATAATATGGAATGAATAACAGGTATATCTTTTTAAAGCTAAAATTGTTGACATCGTTTCTAAACTTTACTTTAAGATCTTCGTTAGTGCATATTCCTAGTGCTTAATTCTTATAATATGATTTTTTTTCAAAGTGACCATATGAATTCATTGTCTTCTGTGGTACTACGATAGTCAAAACATTCTCAAACCTAGTTTCAAAATCTAAAAAAAGGAGCATTTAAATGTTGGCGACGTCCAAAATTATGCTCCTTTAGCTTAATTCTGGCAAGAAAGGCTGTGTGAAATGTAGTCCTAATAACACATTTATGCTGCCGCCTTGTAACTGCAAATAAACTTCATTAAATTTAGTAAATAAATCTGTTAAATTGGAAAGTCTAGTTTCCACTTGATTAAATTTCCTTTTAATGTTATTCACGATCTGGTTCAATGAGAGCCACAATCGTAGACCCCATTTACACCTCATGGACCCCAAATTATTATTTACTGTCGTGGACCCTTTACAAATCGTCATAGACCACTTTGGGAATCACTGCTCTAAAGCAACTCAAGGGATACTGGCACCGGACCTTGTAATTTTGAGACTCGGTCAAGTGACGAGGATAATACCTGAGCTAGCACCCCATTTTTTATAAATTCCACACCCCGCCACCGTGAGACCTTGACCCACGAGCAGATTTAACAAGCAGCAGCCCCTTTACATGGTGGTAAAGTCTCATTTTGCACTTAAATATTAGAAATACCTGTAAGATTAGATTTATTTTTTTACGATGTGTTAATGTTGATCAAAATGATCTCAGAGTAGTATATTTCAATTATATAATTCCTTATAATAATCTCCTTTAAACTAAAAATGTGGTTACGGTAGCCTAGTGGTCAAGGTAACGAACTCGCGGCTGACGTGTCATGAGCTCGAGCCTTGTACCGCTCGACCCGCCGTGCAAAAGGGACCAATGCACGTTAAGTATGTCGATGCTCAAAGTTCTCCCGTTCGTGTGGTATGGAAGTTTGGAGAGGGGTATGCCAGCTGAAGTGTAGTCCTCGTCACTTGACCATGGTTCACAATCACGAGGTCCGTCGCTAAAAAGGCCTCGTGTAGCTAAATAGTGCGACGTTAATATTCACTCATTCATTCACTAAGAATCTGTAAGATTTTCATGCTGTGAATAATTAAAAACCGAGGTATTTTAATCATCAAGCACATACTACAGAATTCAGATCTGTAGTGAAATCGGTTTGTGTGTAATAAGGGATACTTCTGTATGCGCCAATAATGGTCTCAGTGATGATATGCCTTCCCATTTAGAGGCGCATATAGCTGTCTGTAGGTTCCACATTAAATACTAAATAAATAATTTTTGGGGGTAGACATTTGTTTGTTTGATCATTTGTGTCTGAATGTTACCTCTACCGTTCCTGCTTTTTTACTTGGCTACACATATTCTTCGTGAGATTACAACCTAACTTTAGAGAATGTAATTTTGCATTTGTAAAAATCATATTGCGACAAAAAAACGCAAAGTGCGCCACCGAAGACTCACCGTATAGAAAGGGCCGATGCACGTTAAATCTGTTGAGGCTCAAAGTCCCCCATTGGCGTGGTGTGGAAGTTCGGAGAGGGAGCTGACAACTCGGGTGCTAATCTCGTCAGTCGTCCATGGTTCAAAATTATGAGGTCCATAGAAAAAAAAATTCATTTAGTATTAGAATACTAAAGGAAGAAATGAATCGGTTACAAAAAAATCCTTTTTATATTTAATTTACCAAAAAAGTGTTTTTTGTTCAGTTTAATATTGATGACAATAATGTTGATTTCTAATTAATTCGTATTAATATTTTCTTACAACAAGGATATCTCGATGAAATGTGAATTCAACTTCAAGAATTCATATTAAACTTATTTATGAGTAATGACACCGCAAAAGCTTTTATTATTTTAAAATCTTTTATTTTCAGCTCATAATTACGTAATATTTTAACTCATAATGGTGTAGTAGTAAACATTCTATTTCATTAATCTTCCCATATTCAATTAAAACGGAAAAAGCTTTGATTCTCAAAACTTTTAGCTCAGAAAATTAAAGTGTAAATCATTTTGAATTTAAAAAAAATTGTACAGCTCATTTTAAAAAGATTGCATTTCTTGAAAGAATTAAAAGCCTCAAAAAGCTGCATTCTCAGGTCTTAATAAGCAGTATTTTGAAAACGCTTGCAAATTGTTGGGAGCCCGAGTCTTTAAAGAAGTGCAGGGACTCAATCCTGATCTGAAGAAGAGCTTGAAATTCCAAATCTGTAAAATAATTATGCTGATTGATTGTGTATTAATGTCGCACTTTGTGGCAATACGATGGCTAATAGTGAATGATCTAATAATTTTTACCACTTCGTGATGAGGGTAACTGAATTCGAGCCTCACTCATTCCACTTCCACACCCTATCAACGTGAGGTCTTTGAGGTCTCGACAGATTTAACGTATTACGTGGGTCGCATTACGTGGGATAGAATTACCGTAAAATCTGGAGTATAATAATGCACCGATATACTTTCAAGCTGGAATATTTAATTTATAGGTATATATTTACCGTATATCACGCACCCCCTTTTTTACGAAGAAACCTGAAATGGACGTGCGCAATGCTCTTATTTTTTTTTATTCCGAGTTAAAAAAAATACTGTTATTCTAAAACTACAACTCTTTAACTTCATAATTAATGTCAGTTCTTTTAAATATACTGTATTTCGATGCATGTAGAAGTCTATTTTTTATGCTCCTCTTTTTTTTTAAAGCTATCATTTTTATACTCGGAGTATAACGCACACTCGGACATTTTGATTTTATTTTTTGTGTTAAAAGAGCGCGTTAGATGCCAGATTTTATAATAACTGAGAATCATTAGATCCTATAGAACTTCATATCTATGTTATTTACGATACCGTAACATACCGTAAAATGCGGCGTATAACGCGCACCTGTATTTTTTTGAGAACATTTATAAATCCTCGTGCACCACAAAGTATCGCACGACAGCTTACAGAAGTAAGCATGAAGCACATATCACAAAGGAAGAAGGAATTTAAAGTTATGTGTGTGTGTGTGAAGGATTACAATACAAACATCCATGCCCTCTCCGGGATTCGAACCCTACAGCACCTCAGTCAGCGTCACTAACCTCTATACCGGATGGGTGGCGCACCTATACTTTCACGCTGCATTTTTTAGTTTTTAGGTATATTTACCATATATCGCACCTCCCCCCCCCCTTATTTTTTTTATGAAGAAACTTAAAATGTAGATATATAATGTTCTTATGTTTTAAAGTGATATATTCAGGTATCCTCCCAGGTTTTTGAAAAAATAGTATACTTATAGAATTAAAACTCTTTAAGTTCAGAAAGTATGTCATCTCTTTTAAATAAACAGTATTTCGATGTATGTAGAAGTCTAAATTTTCTTACGCTTATCCCTCTCTTTTTTATTTTTAAAGCTTCCTTTTTATATTCGGCATACCACAGCCCCGTGAATTTTGATCCTACTTTTTGTGTTAAAAGAGCGCGTCATACGCCGGATTTTACGGTAGTTATGAAATTCAGAAATGAGTCGGATCAAAAGGATGTCACATGCACATATCCTACGATGTTAATAAAGCTAAGTTAAATCAAATGAAAACTTTGAAATGTTTACTGTGGTTTTCAAACATAAAGAGATGTAACAGTTAAAAAATCATGCTTTCATCTTTTACTCATTTGTTGCGGTAGGAAAACTATGATGCGCGAACGATCTGCCCTTTGACTGTTAACCCTTTCCCTGTAGGCGCCGTCTTTTGACGTCAGCAAACTTCAAAGCTCCGCCCTCCCACTCGTGCGCGCTCGGCAGCATTCGGCCGTTTGATCGGCTCTCCTCAAAAGGGTTGGAAAAAGTTCTCTTTTGATCCCTTTTTGTTTCTCGCTCAATTGAACAGGTAAACACGGAAAGAGTTGATTTTGCACGCGTTGACGATACAAGCAAGGCCAATTTTTTTGTTGTTTCTGTTTTCCCCGATGCGTTTATGGCATTTTGGCTACGCAAAGCGATTTAATTTTTCTTCTTCGCTTGAACTTTCGTTTGGGATCACGTTTGCGGTTAAAAAAAACTAAGTTGGAGAGAAGAAAGAATTTTTAAGTTGTGCTCTTTTTGTGTAGGTTTTTTAAGGTAACGTTTTCTTGTGTAAGAACAGTGAATGCTATTGTTTTATTTTGAAAGATTCAGGTCCACTCGACATGAAGAATTTCTGTAACCTTTTCACGATAGAAAAATCTACTGCTGAAAAAGGGAAAGTAAAAGTAGATTAAAAAAAAAAATTCAAAATCAAAGATAGAAACGATTTTTACAAGTATAAATAAGAAGGAATAGAAAACAGAGAGAGAGAGAATGTTTTCCATATAATTGAGCAAGAAATATGCAGAATCGGAATTTTTAAAGTTTATTTTTTTCATGTACTTACTCGGAAAGGTAAATAAAAATGTTCTTAAATCTCCTTAGAGGAAAAATAAATCATATTTAAGAGGAAAATAAAAAGTGTGTTGCTAAACTTTATAATTTCAATATTTTATTTAATTTTTTCAATACATTAAGTTTATATTAATATTCTTCTATTAAATCGCAAAACTATTCTTGCGTGATTTTCAGTTTAACTTAATAAATGAAACTTTGTTATGCATTGCAAAAATTTCGCGATGGATCAATCGAGTTACATAAACCTAGTTTTTTTTTTTAAGAAATAGAAAAAAATTTCTGAAAATTCAAGTAATTTATGGATTTTAATAGCTTATATTTTGCACACTTCTTTTTCATAAGCTCAATAGCCTTTTGCAGACCAAGGCTTACTCGCTGATCCTCCTCCAGGTGACCCTATCAGTCACAGTGGTCTTCCTTCGGCTGATGCCCTTTATTTTGGAATCTTTTTCAACATCGTCTAATCATCATGTAGGTGGTCATCCTCTATGTCTGGTCTTTAAATTTTCGAAAAAAGTTACTTTTTGGTAAGAAAAAAGCATCGCCATATCTGTACCGATGGCTTATCCACCTAATATGTGATGCTTTTATATTTCTCACAATGTCAGTTTTGCCATATTTCCTGTGAATTTCACGATTGTAAAGAATCCTCCACTCATTGTTCCCTTGAATAGGTACAAAAATTTTCCTTAAGATTTTTTTTTTCAAAAATGAGCAACTTTTCTTCTTCTGCTTTAATTGAGGGTCCAACATTCACTTCCATAGGTAACATTCGCAATAGGTCTGATTAAAGTTTTACATATGCTCAACTCATATTTTGCACACAGTTCCCGATAAAACAACACACGAGAAGAAAAGTAATTCATTGTGCATGTTTATAAATGTAAATAAACTCATTAAAAATTTTGAAAGTCTTATAATTTTAATCACTGCTAATTTTCAAGTTCTTGTATATTTCCTTTTTTCGAATGTTAAATTAATTGAGGAATCTTATCATTGTCAGCCTCAATCTTTCTGTTTTAAAAATAATAATGTTATTTCGAAAGGGTTTTGTAAAAATCATTTGGGTGACATTTTCAAAATTTATCTGAGCTGTGTTAAAATAAAAATGAATACAAAACTTCAGAAAAGTTTAACTACAAGTAGGAGAAAACACAAATTCATTATAAAAGGATATAAAAAAAGATTTAGCTTTTTCAGGTTGAGCTGTAAAGATGTTTGTGATAGGAATTACATTCATTCATTCATTACTTTTGAAAAAAATTTAAATTAGAGTAAATAAAAAATAATTTTTTTGAGCTTTTACTAGGCTTGTTACCTTTAAAACACGTTTATATACGCATATATTCGGTATAAATTCTGAAAAATATTTTTAATTGGTTATTTTACAGGAATATATTAAAACTTTCTCTTGAAGTGTAACAAAGAGCAAGTTAAAAAGTTTAGGGAATTGATAACACCCTATACGAAACAAATATAAAGTCTTTCAGTTCATGATTTCCAAATATATTTTGATTGAGGGTGTTTGTTCAACTTTTCTGTGAAATATGTGGATTACCATTTTCTGAACTTAATTAATAAAGGATTGAGAGTATATTAAATTTTATTCGGTAGTAGAAAATTATTTTGTTCTTGTCACAATAAACAAGATACTCACACATCTTTCTTAACTTTTAGTTTTTCAATTTTGGTTACCTAATGCAAATATAAAACTGTTTACATGTTGTAAATTTTTTAATTTGTGAAAGTATTTTCGTTTTAAATACGTGTGTGTATTTTTCTGAGTTTCTCAGTATTTATCGTAAAATCCAGTGTATAACGAGCACTTTTAACACAAAAATTAAGATCGAAATTTACGGCTTCACGTTATACGCATTTTTATACGTATAAAAATGGGAGCCTTGAAAATTAAAGACGAGCATAGAGAAAAAAATTAAACTTCTACATAGATCGAAATGCTGTTTATTTGAAAGAAATGACATTCCTTATGAAATTAACGGGATGTAGTTCTAGAAGTATACTATTTTTTTCTAAAGCTGGTAATAGTACCTCGAATAAATGATTTCAAAATATAAGAGCATATTGCGCACATACATTTCAGGTTTGTTTGTAAAAACGGGGTTCAGCGTTATACGGTGAAAATATCTAAAACTTAAGAAACTGTAGCTTGGAAGTATGTGTGCGCGTTATACGCCAGATTTTATGGTAAATGTTGTTTGAAATCAACAATGCTTTAAAATTATGTTTTGAATTCTAGAGAATAAAGAAACTACTTCATTTTTAAATTATTTTGAAAATTTATTTAAAAACCTCAGAATTCAAATACTTTTTTCGAATTATTTTTTAATTACAAAATTCCAATGCAAAGCTCAATTTTTCCTTTCGATATTAATGATTTTATTAAAAAAGCCACGAGAGTCCATTATTCTTTGTTTTGTATTTAAGTTACCTGAAATTTTATGAAAGCATTATTTTAAGTTTGCATGAGATATGGCAAAAATTTTAATTCATATCTCAAAAAGTTATAAAAATTATTTTGTATATGATATAAATATATATTAAAAATAATTTATAACATGTTTTAGGAAGATGTTGCATAAATATTAGCATTCTGAGCTCCCCACCCCCAAGTCCTTTTAAACATATTAAAAGAAACTTTGACATTTTATGATAACCAACACCCCCAGAGAAGTCAACTCACTAATATAATTTTGGTTTTATTTACACCTATAACATATTCTTCTATTAAAAAAAATTCATAAAAATTAAATTCTTCTAAAATAGAATTGTAGATTCCCGGCACATGCTCCTTTTTTGAAATGTATGCTTCTGAAATTGCTTCTTGATTATATTAGAGCAGTGATTCTCAACCGTTTTTCTGTTACGGTACACTTTTAACAATTTCAAAATTTGGCTATACACTAATAATAAAAAAGTTGAAAAACATTTTACTTATCTGTAATACACTACGCAAAATAGTTTATACTAATAATTTTCAATGCTAAATAAAATAATTCGTACGAAAAAGACAACAAAATGTTTGAGTAATTCATTACAGTTTAATCATAAGAATGCATTTAATGACAAATTTGAGCTTGATGGTTTTTGATAATTTCTTTTATATTTGGTATTAAAAATTATAATGTCACTCTCATTTCATCATCTACACTTAAATGTGTCAATCTTTTGTTCATTTTTATATTTGTTAATGCTGAATATCCGAATTCACACAAATAAGATGCAGAAACATTGTAACAATATTTTTAAATCTTTTTTTTTTTGGTTATCACGGCTCTAATTTTAAACCAAAATGAATTAATCGACTCTTCCAAATGTAGTGAAATTAAATCCCGATTATTACAGAGCGAAATTAGTTCTTCCTGTTCATTCAAAGTTAATTCATGTACAGATGTATCCATTATCACAAATGGATAACGAAACCAATCAAAAATTTTTTGCACCTAAATTAGGAAAATAATGTTAAATTAGAGTATAATAAAGAATTTGTAAAAATTTGGCTGCCCAGTGGTTGAGAATCACTGTATTAGGGCATGCACAGGGTTAATGTTGACATTGGGAATGGTACTAAACTAGTTTCTACTGATAGTCAAGTCACTAACAAATACTGAATAAATTCTTGATCAAACATGGCCCTATCTTATCCTACTTAAAAAGATTTAAAATGAAAAGCACTTTCTATGCCATCCCTATAATGCTGTTGAAGATTCGAGATATTACAGTTTTGTAACCATACAATAAACTTCCCCTTCACAAAAAGCAACATTAACAATGTGGAACAATCGATGCCACCTGAAATGAGGCCTGCCACCCTTTCTCTACTCTAAGAGGAATAATTTCGTGAGAAAAAGACTTGTCTGATATTTGGCATGTCCACATTTACATAAGGCACTTAAATAATAAGTAAAGTTGATAATGATTCTATTTAATTTTAAAAATTCAAAATGGATAAAAACGTTATGCATTCTTAAATTTTTTTTTACCTAGAAAATTTCTGAAATATGTTTCATGTATAGTAAAGAGTTGGAGATATGTTTTTAAACGTATTGTTGTATAGAGAATAAAGTCTGTTTGAATTTAATTGTTCCCTTTTTAGCGCGTTTTTTACGTAGTGGAACAAAAGCGCTATTAGGACGCAAATTTCGTCTTCGTTCCATATTTTGTCGTACCTTTTTCTCAGCCAATAAGCAACCAATTGACCTCGGGTTTTCGGCATTGGGTCGCAGTTGTGCCCTATATGAGCCGAATCATATTTAAATTTCCCCATAGTTTTCCCGAATTTTCCTACAAATTTTCCTGAATTTCGCTAGTTTAAAATTTTCTCAAATTTTACCTAGTAAATTTATTGTTTGCAAAAAGTCATACTATCACCACCTGAACCCCAACAACTGATTCTGGCACCACTATCGATACAATCTTTGGAAAATTGACTGACTACATCATCAGTGTTTACGTATACGAGTCATTCGTTTCATTCCATAAGCCTTTGTTATTTAAGCTAAATAAACTTTAAGTAATGTAGAATTTAAGTTATTATTAATTATATATACTTTTCCTTGTTAAACTTAAAAGAATAAATACATAGAAGCGAGTTTTATGCCTAGACAAGGAGTTAAGTCACCTTGTCCGGGCTTTTGTAGCTTCTTAAAAAAAAATTTTTTTAACTTTTTTATAGTGCTAATACAGATTTGTGTCATTATTTCTTTTCAGCTCAATAGTAGTACATTTAGAGGAGTGGTACAGTACTACTTTCTGTTAGTAAAAAGTTCATTAGTTGCATTATTGTAAAATACAACATGTGAAAAACGCGCTAAAATTACTTGGCCATGCCAATGATTGATATCTTGTTTTATAAAAAAAACATTATATGGGTTATTTTGAATTGAAGTGATTAAGGTTTCTTATGCGTATAATTTCGCACTTGTACAAATGAATCTTATGTACTGACCACTTTATGTGTGTGTACAAATCCCATTTGCGGTTCATTTTATAAATATATGCAAATTATTTTAAATCGGAAAATAATACATTTTATATCTCAATGCGACAATGAAATTTGTATTTGAAACATAAATATTCGATTTGATTAGGATGCTGGTAATCCCTATTCTTCATATTTCCATCTAAGGTCACATCGCAAACACATTTCATATGTTTATTAAAAGTTTACATGAGTTCAAGCTCAATATATAAAATTGACGAAAACTATTCGGTGCTGATTTAAATGTAAAATTTGTAGCTACCTATTCCACAAAATACAAACCATCTTGCACGTTAAGTTATTTACGTGCAAAATTTTTAAGGAAAGGAACAATTCTTACACCAAATTTACTGTTTGTTGCATCAAAGGCTTATTTACTTTGAGAATTTTCTTAAAAGGGAGGGTTATCAAAATAATATCCACAAATCATATTCTCAATTATTATTGTATTAAAAATGTATTTACTTGCTTTGTGTTCACTAATTTCAATTACATATTAGTAAAATAAACACCTGCAACCTGTGGAGCACTTAAATAAGCAGCTTTAAACCTAATGACGAGTACATTTCGTTATGTTAATAAACATAAAAAGCCCGAAATAATTCTACTGAGGAAACGAATAACGAGACGTTCTCCTGTGTGATTTTAAAGGCCAGTATATAAATCCTCGAGTAACTGTACATCGCAGAGAAGGACCTCTGGGTTTGGCGCAATGTCCGCCAACCCTTTCCCGTCTGTCCGGCGCCGTCTATGATGGGTCCACTCTACCCGGAGACCCAAATGACCGTTCCATCAGAGGGGAGAAGCTGAATATTCAGCACTTTTTGCATGCAAGGGTCGTTTGTCAGGCGGACCTGTTGGACAGAGGACGACTGCGCGTCTACCTGTGGAAGACTTCCCTTATGGCAGATACGAGTAAAAAGGAGTCGGGGAATAATGTGGACAGTCTTTGAAACTTACTTGATCTTTTCTCTGTGATTATCAATTAATTTAAGGGGGTAATGGAGTTTTATGAGAAGCAAATCGACACTCAGGAAGGTCATGGAGTGAATTGGTCTCATAAATTATTTCATTTAGGATTTCTTTGTTTCTGTCTTAAGTGCTTGATTTGTTTTAGTTGTGAGAGTTTTTTTCTAAGTGATTGTCTAATGTTCATTAGCATCATTATTGAATTTCTGACATTCATTAAAAATTTATCAGTACTTTCGTATTAGTATCAGTGTTTTGTATCGGTGTACTTGAAAATATGTTTATTGATTAGATAGCAAGAAAAATGTTTTGATCGTAGCAAAGCAAATTTTCTTCAAGCCTGTCTGACAGCAACGTGAAACTGTTAAAATTTTGTAAACGAGGCAAATCAGTACATCAATTAAGCTAGTAATCTAAAATATCATTCTTAATAAACATCTTATTCAATGATACATATGATTTTTTTAAAATTGTGTTTTGAAAATTTTATGACATGATATACCTTGTGTATACATTTAACTGTATATTTCGAATACTGTAATTTAAAAAAAATCATTGAGGTTTTAAAATGATTGAATAAAACTTAGTAATTAGAGTTGAGCGCTGGCTTAAATGGTAATTAATAATTTGTGATCCAATATTGTTTTCAGAAATTAATAAATCACAGCTTCAAAAATATGTTCTTTATTGAAATAAAATTTCCTGTTTCACGATCCTTAAATTATGATACTGATTTAAAATGACTAAAATGAGATTTGATTCTTCTCAAATTATTTATGTCAATAAATAGCATTAAAAACTAAAATTGCACTTTATCTTATCCATTTATCTATTTCTTATCTCGTTTATCATTTTATGCTAGCCGTTACATGTATAACTCGCCTGCAAAAGTTGCACCTCGCAGAAATACAAATACAAAAATGAATGGGAAATTAGGTACAATCGCTAAAAAATTCTTGGCTGTAATATCTTTACAGCCAAAAAATTTGTTTTATCATTTGTTTTAAAAACAAATGATATAAAAAATCAAAACTATATATTTTTGAAAAGATATTGAAATAAAAATTAAAAGTTCCATCTCAAAATAAATATCAAAACAGCTGTATTCAGCATAATAAACGTATTGCATAGATTCAAAGTCAATCCCTTAAAAAGAATATTCTGGGCTCATTTATTTAAACAATCTTTTCAGTATGATCATTATGTGTTGAAATTATTTCAAGACTAAGGAATATATTCAAACTTTTCAGTTTTATTTCAATTTTATGATCAAAAATCCTTTGAGCGCATCCATTCCTTTTTCGAAAACCACTTATTCATTCTTCATTCTCTCGTCCTGCTGTAAAAAGGCATTAATTTCTACAGGACAAAAATTATTAAAAAAAAAGTCAATAACATTTGCACTCTTAAACATTTTTACCACTATTATAAATTTCTAATGATTCTTTTATAAATTTGTTTATTTTTTGTTATATTCTGAAAATATGTATTCTAAACGTACTTTAGAGAAGTTAATAATATCTTCCTTACCAAAAAAGCTTCTTAGGTATTTGAATTACAATAACGCATTAAAAATAATTTAATTGTTTAATTGTAAATATGTATTAATATAAAACATCTAATTCATTGCACATAAAGCAATATTATATGTTTTCTTGAAAAGGGTAAAGTACTGGCCAAGAAGGAACGAGATTCAACAAGCTGCTTTTCAATTCTTACTATTAGTTCACTCTCTTTCTCTCTCTCTCTCTCTTTTATATATATGTGTATCCTATTCAAATTTTCAATCGTTAATAAAGTACTTTTTATACATCCCCTCAAGTTCAACACATTTTTTAAAACTTGTAGTGGATGACACTTGATGTGAATACAGTTTTTCAAATATTAATTCCTTAATACTACTCAATTAATGAATAAATAGTAACAAACAAAAATGCCGTACATCCAACACCGTATATAAAATTAAAATTGCTCGTTGTGTCCTTGTAGGTCAATGGATAGCGCGTTGGATTTCTAATCCCAAGGTCATGGGTTCAAATCAAACCTTGGATGACCTGATTTTCGAGAATATGATTTCTTTTTACTATACTATTTTATTGGAATAACTAAATTTAATTAAGGAATAAATAGTAACAAACAAAAATAATAGTCCAACACCCTATATAGAAAGGAAAATGGAAAATTGCAAGGAAAATAGCTTTCTATTTTGCAAGTTAATATTGTGATTCTGTCATATGTATATACATATTTATATTAATTATAATTATTCAATAAAAAATAACTAAAATAAGATAAAAATAAGATTTTAACATTTGCCTTATGTTAGAATTGACTTAAAAAACTGCTTTTTGTATTACTTGTTTAAAAAAAATTAATTCCCATTTCTCTTTTACATTCACGAAAAAGATCTGTTTTATTTGTTATTGTATTTGTTATTTGTATATGTATGATACTCAATTTGGTTGGTTTTTTGTCCTTGAGTTTTCTACCCCCAAAGCGATATGTGAATTGTACGCTTTCAGGGAAGAGTTCTGTAATATTTCTTGTCTTCTCCAGCGGAAGAGGCGCGAGACCCTAACGACCCCTTAAGGGAGAAAACGCGATTAAGGGTGCCACTCGGGGAAAGGAGGGGTGGTGAAATTTTATTACGGACTTTCTACGTAGAGGACGTGCTTCTTCTTGAGCACTGACCTTTTTTTGCTTTTATGTTGTTGAATACAGTGACGTAGAACACAAATATAATGTAAGTTTTGACCTTGTGTGTCTCGTTTTCATAAAAAAATTAGTAAGACCTTGACCCAAAATTATTTTTGTAAGGATTATTTGTAGTCATAGTAAAAGTCATTTGATGTTTTCTGGCTATTTTAGATTATTCAGATATTATTTTGTCGATTTTTATATTAATAATCAGAATAATGGAGAGATAAATATCAATCGCAAAGTCATAACGAATAATTGTTAAAGGTTTTTGTAAGACGAGTAAACCAATATAAAAATTTGAAATAGTGCATATATACATTTATACCGTTATATGCATGCATGTATACATTAATACCATCCAAGTTATTCAAATACATTAGATTCTGTGTTAAAGTACTATTTAAATTTAAAATTTATTATAAATATTTAATGTCCAAGAATCAATGTTGGAGAGGGGAGCTCGGAGTCAGGTGCCATCTAACTGTGGCTCAAAATTACAAATTTCGTCTTCAATAGACTTCGAATTGCTTCAGAAGGCGACATACATTAAATTCAATCAATTAAAACCAAAATTCAGTGTAATTCCACAAATAATTCAATAAATTCGTCCCCTTGCTAACATACGAAAAAAGAATTATTTCCTGAATTGAATAAGAAAAATTTAAATAAATTTTTTTATATTGCTTTAACAATTTCAAATTTTTTAAAAATATTCCATATAAATCTTATTTTTCCTATTCCTTAAAATTTCAGCAATTCCTCTTGACCACTGTAAACTAGTTTTCTTTATAAAGGAAAACAAATAGGCAATGACTATATCTAAAGGATAGATAAATATTCACACTAGTTAAAGAGTCGTTCAGGTTTTCGCGGGTATAAAACAATCTCACACGTAACTGCAAAACAGCTATAACTAAAAATGATAAATTACATACAGTAAGCGTCTACACGGTAATACTCTAAAAGGCTTATAAAAATCCGGTAGAATATAAACACGAAAGCAATCATAAGTGACGTGTAGATATTAACAGAAAAAAGTGAAATGCGTAGCTCACCTGATTGATTTTTTTTTTCAATAATTCGAGCAGTCAAGGGTTGCCAGTGTTAAAAAAAATCTACAGTGATGCCACTTTATGTATTTTTTTTTATTTGAAGCATAATAGCATATGTAACAACAAACGCGTTGTAGGAAAATTTAAACCGCGTTATGGAAAAAAATACTCTATCTGAAATGCGTTGCAGCGAAATCGCGTTGCACAAGTACCGCGTTAAAGGAGGCTTACCTGTACTTAGTACTGATAAAATATAAAATCGGGAATTTAAAAAATTCTACATTTTTTATTCTTCCCCGCCCCCGAGTAAATGTATTTGAAGTCTTAGAAAAGCTCTTTTTGAGGATATACCTGAAAAGATGGAGCTGTACAAAATTCGTTACATTTTAGCATTTTTTAAGTTTATGAAGACATGATCATTTTATTTAATTTCTTATTAAGTTTGTTTAGTTTATGTAACTAAAAACGTTCCTTTATTGTGATCTATTTATAATACTTCTACAAATAAGTTTCTCCATACTTCGTTCTCAATTAAAATAACTGTTTTGTACTATGTGTTTTTAATAACTATTTTTAAACTATTTTATTTTTTCTGGGAACCACTTCTTCCAAAGAAAATTTTAACATTATAACGAGATAATTTAGACCATACTACGTGTGTTTCTTTTTATTTTTTGTTAGTGTAATCTCAAATGTACATTGAGAATCTGCTGTAAGAAGTTTCAGTTGTAAAATGTGAAATCTATGTTAGTTTCATCTGTAAGCTGCAAAATGCATGTTAGACAAAATAGCACATAAGTCTTATTAAAGCAATTAAACTATATGAGAAGAAAATTCATAAATGCTTTCGTAGGTTTAAGACATTTTTTGTCTGTTTTATAGATATTTAAGCAAATATATAAATTTTTTTGATAACTTGTACATATCATTCGACTCAAGCGTCTGCGGTTTACTATAGTTCTCTTTCTTTTGCTAAAAATTCTTTTATTTCAAGCGAAATGTAACTTTTCTTTTAAACGGTATAGTAAAAACGAAATAAAACGTTAAATATCCCCGAGTTCCTTCCCAAAATTATGTTACCATAATTATCTTTAGTAAAGAATACTCATCATCTCTTCACAATATTTTTTGGTTTCAAAACAAAAATTGAAAAAAAACTATAATTTATTTTTACTTACAGATAAAGATCAATTATTAATTCTTATTCATGAATATTTTATCTTAAGCGAGTTACTAATAATAGAAGATTTAGTAGAGAGGAATATCTAAGAGATTCACACAAATGAACAGGCAAAATTATAATTAAATTTATAATAACTTTATATATATTTTCAAAAATGTATATTTTCTTAAATTAACCCCAAATTAATTTTTACTAATCGTATCATTATAAATGTCAACTTGTTTAATGCTAACTGTAAAGAAACAAGTAATATATAAAAAAAAATTTTTAAGTCAATTTCTACTTAGATCAGCAAAAAAAAAAAAAAAAAAAAAAAAATACTTTTTATTAAATAGTTACAATTAATATAAATATGTATGTACATATGACAGAATCACAACATTAAGTGGCAATTAATTTTCATTAAATGTCTTTAAAAGTATTGTATTGTTATCCAAAACAATCGTATATATAAAATTTCAGTTCACCTGCATGATTTGAAACGTGAGGGGAAAAAAAATTTTTAAAGTTTTTACTCAAGTCACTAAAAATTAAGCCAACGTGGCTGTATCTGTAATTCTTTAAATAATTATTTTCAGTCAATTAATTTTAATTATAATTAAATTACTGTATTGTTACCCAAAACAATAGTGTATAGAATATTCCAGCTCAAATGAGCGCTTTAAAATTGGAGAAAAAAAACCTTTTAAGGTGGACACAAGTCGCCAAAAATGATGCCAACGAGGTTGTATTTGTAATTCTTTGAATAATTAGTTTTAATCAATTAATTTTTATTATTTATAATTAAATTACTGTATTGTCATCTAAAATATCTGTTTTTAAAAATTCAGTTCAATTGAGTGCTTTAAAATGCATTTTATTAACGATTGAAAATTTGAACAAGATAATATAGAGTGTGAGCTAATGTTAGAATTGAATAATATACGGTTTTTCTTACTCAGTATCTCTTGTCGTATTTTTAGTATCCTACGAATCCCCCTTTAAGGGAAAAAAAGGACGCCAAGTAAAAGAAATACCAAAAAAGAGTTTCATCTAAGCTGTTAGTAATTAATCCTATTTGTTTGTGAATAATTTTAATTAATATTTAGGGAAATTCGTTGACATTTGCTTTTTGTCTTGGTATCAGATGCCGAGCTTCGCCTCCTTCTTAAATACTCTGTAAAATCATTTTCCTCTTTTGCTGATTGCTGTTAGGAGAAAACAACAATCACCTTGCAAATCTTTTTAGAGCATGCATAAAATATTGTTAGAAATTGTAAATACCATTATTATTAATTGAACGTTTGCTGTTTACAAAACCAATTAATGAAATTAAAACATTTTTAAATAGAAATCCAATCACATTTTTTAATTATTAAACTTTTTTACTAGATATTTAATTACATATCTCTAAATAAAGAATATGCTGCAGATCCGCCATGCAGAGGGGGTCGATACAGGTTAAATACGTCGAGGCTCAAACGTCCTCCCGTTGGTGTGATGTTGAAGTTAGGAGAGAGGGGTATGTAAGTTCGTGTCGTCACCGTCATTTGACCATAATTCAAAATTACGAGATCTGTCGTCTAAATCCCCCGAGCACAACTGAATAGTGCGACGTTAATATACACTCACTCTAAAAAATTTTCTTGATTTTAATAATATAAAAATATTATGATTCAAATTGCTGCAGAAGTATTTTAAAATTGTTCGTCAAAATTAATTTTAAAACCAATTGGCAAAATTGGTTTTGCTTCTAAGAAAAAAGAAAAATAGTAAATATAATGGTATTTTTGACGAACATTCAAGTGATTTTAGGGGAAAATGTGTCGTGAGAAATATGACTATAATAACTAAAACTTTATTTTTTTTCTTATTCATTAAAGGAAAAAAATTAATTTCTTAAGATGTTTAAATGTATTTAAAAATTATTTTGAAACATTTTTTCATAATTCTGATATGTGAAAACATTTTACTGTAATATATAGTTGATGATATTAATTAAAATATACTTTGTTTTAAATGCTTTAAAAATTAAAAATAAAGAGAGAAGTAAATTTTTTTCTTAAGGAACCAAGCTTCAATGCTTTTTAAGTGAAAGAAAATTTTCTCTCGCCATTTCCAGAATCTTTTAACTAAATCCATAGAAGATAATTACACACTTTTTCATTTCAATTAATTAATCGATTTATAAATAGATTTTCCTCCTGTTGTGATTTTCCGCTTTTAAATCATTACGATAGCTAGACTATTCAATTAACTTTCTAATAAACTCAACACAAAAGAGAGCTAGAAAGAATTCCTTAAACATATTTTCTCAATTTTTCACTGAATCATGCTGCCTATAATTCCACTTATCGTCGTATTCACATACAGCCAACTTAGACACCCTTCGCCAAATCATAGGCCCCCAGTCAAGATGTTCCAGCAGAAAAACAAGACGACGAGGAAAAAAGGCAGCAGCCATACGGTCGCTAATCACAAAATCAGCAAACGACACGGGAGCGGGAGCACCCCTTAATCGTTGCACAAACGATCCAATTGAGTTGTCGGCCGACGGGATAATCGAGTCACCCATTGGCACTTTCGCTAATTTCCCCCAAAAGGGGTTTTCCATTTAATTAGAGCGCTACTTTCCCCAGCTAATGGCATTAGCGAGGAGCACGGAAGGAGTAGGTCCATCTGCACTGCCACCGCGTGAAATCACTGGTTCTTAACCTCTCTTCCCTGTTGAGCTGATAACGACTCAGCGATTTCGAATGCATCCTTCCTCACCAAGAAGCAGTCGGGGGTGGATGCAAACGGATTAATCTCGAAATAATGATAGCGAAACTCTTTAACTAATGTTTGAATAAAAATTAATACAAGTATTCTTGTAACACCTTAAATGATCTTTTCGTTTACTGTTGAGAGTATAAAACTTGAAGAACCTTAACACAACGCTTTGGTTTCACTATCCTGTTGAGACTAGCATATTTGTTACACTATGCATTTTTATTTGAGCTAACGCCTTTTTTTCTTGTATAAAATGTTTCATTTCATAAACATTTTTTTCTTATGCTGTATTCAAGTTTGTATTAAACAAATTTTCAATTTTCCTGTTGAAGAATAAAATGTAAAGTACCTGTAAAATATTTCACAGAATTTTTAAGGAAATAATGCAGTAAAAACACGTGTTATAGCCACAGGAACTTATTTTAATATTTAGCCAGAGCCTCTGTAGCCTAGTACAGGTTAGGGCGCGGGAACTTCCTGTTTTGAACATGTTGCAGCAATGTTCGTAGGAGGGGCATGAGAAGGGTTTCAGTAGAAGGGGTAAAATGGGATATTTGTTTTCCATCCCGTCTCAGTCTCCAAATTGTTGTGGTCGAGGCAGCAGCGTGCTTTTGCCGTGGAGGCGTATTTCATTTCAGGTTGGTCGGTGATTGCAGTGCAACGTACCTTTCATTGTCACTTCGATATTCCTTTACGAGTTCGTGCTCCTGATCGGAAATGTGTTTCAATGTAGATGGATGTCTTCCGAGCAACGGGGAATGTCTCCAAAGAAAGGAAAGAACCCCCGAAGACCGTTAGAACACCTGAAAACTTGGAACGTGAGCTCTTGTGTCAGTTCAGCCCAGTATGTGACAATGATCTAACAAGTCTTCTTTCCCGCTCTGCAAGAAAGGGATCTTGCAACGTGTGGTTACAACACATCCCACACACCCAGGGTATTTTAAGAACTGCCTTCCCCGAATGACTGATCTCCCTGCGAGGGGACGTAAACTGGACTGCGCGCTCCCCTGATTTATCTCCTGATTACTTCCTGTGGGCTCATCTCAAGTCCCAGGAAGACGCTGGAAGACCTTCGGACCCTGGAAGACCTACGGAAAAATATCCGAGCCGAAATTGGTGGCTGCGGTAGCCAAGTGGTCTAGGCATCGGATCATGGCTAGCGTGTCATGAGTTCGATCTCAGTACCACTGAAGACCCTCCGTGTAGGGGAGCGATGCACGTTAAATCTGTAGAGAGCTCAAACGTCCTCCCGATGGTGTGGTGTGGTAGTTAGGAGAGGGAGTTGACAGCTCTAGTGTCTTCGTCATCACTTGACCATGGTTCAAAATTACGTGGACCGTCGCCAAAAGCCCTCGTGTAGCTAAGCAGTGCGAAGTTAATATTCACTCACTCACTCACCCGAGCCGAAATTGACAATATCCCGGTCGATGTGCTGGAAAAGACGACTCAAAATTTTCGAAATTGACTTCATCAGTGTAGTAATAATTCAGGGCGACATTTAACATACATTGTGTTTAAAATTATGTAAATTCAAAATTTCAATGTTGTGTGGTTGGTGGAAAACAACAATAAAGTTAAATGAAACATGTAGTGTGTTTTATTGCATTTTCGAAACAGGAAGTCCCCACGCCCCACCCTGTAGTTATAAGCACGGACTCGTGTTTGGGAATATTATGAGTTCAAGCTTTTGAATGTGTTGAGAGGCTGATGTAAGCTAAATCTGTTGAGACTCGAAGTACTCCCCTTGGCTTTGTGTGGAAGTTCGGTGAAAGGGGGGAGGGCTAACTCAATGTCCTCATCACTTGACCGTGGTTCAAAATTACGCCAATTACCCTCGTGTTGCTTTATAGTACTACGTTAATAAACACTAACTTATTTTAATATTTAGCTTTCTATTTTGTCACTTCATATAGGGATTCTGACTCTCTCTCTCTCGTATATGTATGTACATTTTTATATAATAAAATTTTTCTTTATTGTCCAAAGTAGGAATTGACTTAAAAATATTATTTATATTACTTGTTCTCTCTACAGTTTTATTTTTCCGAAAATAATCTTTATTTCCAGATTTTTTATGACATACATACATTTTGTAATCCTGACCACTAACAGTAGAAGTATGCTAGAAAAAGAAAAGTCTAAAACATGTCGAATCTCGTGTACATATCTGTTCTTTTGTGCATAAAAAGGGAACTGTAAAAAAAAAGTATCTTAAAACTTTGTCAGCCGAAAAGAATCAAACTCAGTTTTTTTCTAGATTAAGTTGAAAAAACCATAAGATTTTTTACATTCATTTATGTATTTTTATATAAAAAAGCGCATAAAGATAGTTCTATGCATGTAGATGGGTCATTTAAATGTCCTCACCCTCCCCATCTATATTTTCAGTAACTCAGAAAGAAATAAACTTCAGATACTCTTATTTAGATAAAACTGGTTGTTTTTGTGTCTTAGAATTTCTCAACATATACTGTTTATATAAAAGCTAGGAATATTTTTTTTTGTAATATTTGAAATGGAATTTATAAAGCTACTGTGTTTAGAGTATGAATCATTTAAAGAAAATTTAGAAATTTAGTTACTTTTACAAGAACTTGAAATGTGACCATAGAACTCAAATAACTCATGACTTTAGAACAATTAGAAAGTATCCGACAGTAGTGATCGAACATAGAAGGTGTGACAATTAAATTCCCGGACTGCGTATTCCCTAGCCGTTGATCATGATGTGAAGGAGTGAGAATGGAATATAGTTAACCTTGATCCTTCCGGTGCTAATGACACTTTTTCTTCATTACTCCATCTAGTTCAATTTGTTTTTCATTCTTGTTTGAGTAAGATGTTGTTGTGTCAAAGTGGCACGAACATGATAAACTTAAAAATCGAGCTGCACATAAATTTGCACAATTCCTCGTGAATTAAACTCCAATTAAATGTTTTAAGTTGTTTATGGAGTGTTTGGAGTCAGTCACCTTTTTGAATGGCACGAGCGATTTTCGAAAATCGGAAGGTTGTTGAAGATAAAGAACGTTCTGGTCGATTTGTGATACCAAGAACCAGTCATGCTCATCGTTTTTGTTCGATAATAAGGGCATCATCATGATTGCTTGGATACCTCAAGGCCAAACGGTAAAGCAGCAGCAATACATTGAGGTCATGAAAAGACTTGGAGAAAGAGCGAGGAAGAAAAGGTCATATCTGAAAGCAACAACTCGTGGATTTTGTACCAAGACAACGGACCAGCGCACATTGCGCTCTCTGTAAAACAGTTCTTGGCAGACAAACGCATTACTGTGTCCGAAAATCCACCGTACTCACCAGATCTCTTACACCACAGATCTCTATCTGTTTATTTTAGTGAAAAATGCCTTGATGGGAGCACATTTTTAGTCTGCAGAAGAGCAGACTTGTGAAGATGAAGAAAATGGCAGATTTGTTGAAGATGGGGACACTTAAGCGCTGCGTTGCACTTCAGTCGCAGCACTGTGACTGAACGATGGAAAACCCATACGTAACTGTGTATTGGAAGGGAAGGGAGTATGTTGAAAGGGACTAAAATATACACTCAAGAGCCAAAGCATTATGACCACCTGTCAATAACGAGTTGCCCCCCCCCCTCTGACGCGCAACATAGCTTCAACCCGCCTTGGCATGGATGCCAGAAGTCCTTGGCAGATGGCTGGAGACATATTGTACCAGATGTTTGAGCAACGGTCACGCAAATCCGAGATATTGCGAATTGGTGGTCTTTGAACTCTGAGCTACCGTCCCGTGACATCCCAAATGTGTTCTATCGGATTGAGATCCGGTGAGTTAGGCTGCCAGGACATTAACTGAAATTCAGCATCATGTTCCTGGAACCACTGCAACACAAGTTTAGCCTTGTGACACGGGGCATTGTCCTGTTGGAACATTCCATTTCCAGCTGGAAAAACAGAGGCCATGTAAGGGTGCAACTGGTCCGCAATGATGTTCAGATACCCTGTAGCATTCATGGTCTGCTCTACCACAACCACGGGTCCCAGAGACGCCCAAGAGAACCTCCCCCAAAGCATAATACCGCCACCACCGGCCTGTGTATGATCTACTGTACATTGAGTGAGCAACGGTTCGACTGGAAGACGGCCGTATCCTGACACGGCCATCGGCGTGATGAATAACAAACCGTGATTCATCTGATCAGGCAACTCTCTCCCACTGATCCATGGACCAGTCGCGATGTTCCCGGGCCCAGAGCTGGCGCAGTTGGCGATGACGCTTGGTCAGCAAAGGCACACGAGTGGGACGTTTGCTGCGTAGCCCCATATCCAACAGTATCCGCTGAACAGTGTGCTCCGTGCCAATTCTACTTGGCCCTGCATTGTATTAGGCTGTCAGCTGAGCCACTGTCTGGCTCCGGTTTTGTTACACCATGCGAGACAGTCTCCGACGACCTTCTTCTTTGATAGCGTGTGGACGTCCAACAGCATGCCGTCTACTGCTAGTTTCACCGTCATTCATCCACTTTGCATAAGTACTAATAACTGTCGATAGCGAACAACCCACGAGTCGTGCAGTTTCGGAAATACTTGTTCCGCGCCTTCTAGCCATTACAATCTGCCCTCTGTCAAAGTCGCTTATATCCGCAACCTTCCTTATCACTCATAGAAGTAAGTGAAAGAATGATTCTTCAGACTTCCAGCAGCAGTTAAATAAAACTTCCACCTGATCACGTGCCTTCCACGTCATCTAGGCGAGTTCATTGCAAAATGTAGGGGTGGTCATAATGTTCTGATCTTGAGTGTATTTCCGTATTGTTTCTAAATAACGCTTACTTTTAAGACTAGTCTGGTTATTTAACTGTCACATTTCGTACATTTGTAGTGAAAAAAGTGAAACGGATCTATACGAAGTCATCTATGCCACAGCACTTAAAATTCGAGTGTTGTTCTCGCTATTTTACTATTTTTCAAATTTCAGGGATTTGAGCAATATAACTTAAGTTTCTTTATTGTTACGCTAAATAAAAAAAATCCGCTTGAGGATGAAATCAGTACGAAAGCAATTTTTTATTGACTTTAAAAGTTGTTTCTAATTGATTGCAAAGTCACTAGGATACCAAGACTTCCAGAGATACCTTCGAAAACAGGAATTTATGTAATTTTCCTTTAGTCGACTGTTATACGACAAAAAATCAATAAATTCCTGGAAATTCTAACTAATTTTTTTCACTTTTTACAATTTAAGGCTACACGGTACCCTTTTTCAAACATTTTTTTGGGGACAGTAATATTAAAAGTAATTTATGTATTGTTTTCAGACTATATTATTAATAAAAAGGCATTTTAACAAGCCATTATTTTAAAATTTAAAAAAATTTAAAAATTTTGAAGTTTTCTTAAACTTTTATAAAATACACAATTTTTGAAATTTTTAAATTATTTTGCATGATTTATTTTTTTTATATTATTGCAAACACTTACATCTTCAAAAATAAAAGTCTGCGAAAAAAAATGCATTTAAAGTTTGTAAAGGCATAAAACAAAAACTAATGCTTTCAAAGCTCTAAATTTTTAATATATTATTTTACTACTTATATAATATATAAAAACACTACTTTAATTAAATATGATTGAAAATATTTTTACTTATTCAAAATATGTTTTTGCAAAATATCGATATAGCATTTGTTACGATGACAGATTTTTCAGCATAAGTTAACATAATAATTTCACAAAAGTTTTAAAACACAATACACTTATAAAAATAATAATGTTATAAATTAAAGATTAAAAAGTTAAAATCCACCCCAGATTTGTACATAGCACCTAATTTTTTCTCAATTTTAAGTCGACGCAATTTAGCAAGTTTTAGTTTTTGCTGCGTGACTTTAAAATTTGTAGATTTTATTTTATTCCTGAAATAGGTTCTCTTATAATCAGTAAAGTTGGCTAAATGTTCTGATGATAAACCTATTGCAAGGCAATTAGCATCCTGAAATGTTTTAAGGGCTTTTAATGTTCCAACATTAAATTCAGATATTGCACTTGACACGGCAATCAACACACATCTCCTAGAAGCTATATTTTCTTTGGAACATTTGTTCCATATCATCGAATGCAATGCTTCATTGGAATTTTGTGTTAAACCTCTAACACACCTGCTTAATAATTCAGTTGAAGCCAATCTTTGATAAATTGGCAAGAGATTTTGGGCAAATATTCTTCATTGATAGGTGTTTTTATCCAATCTTTATGCAAACCTGGTTTCTTCTCACGTGCTAATGATGACTGGTAAAAACACCAAGAGTCGATACCAAAAGGACACTTTTTATGTTGTGGCTTCTGGTCTGTAGATATGCAATGAAATAGGGTAGCATAAATTGCAGTTTTCATTGCCTCTATATCACCTATATTTTTGCGTGTAGCATTAGTGTAGTATCTAGTTAGTTTTTTTATTGTCTTTTCTTTCAAACTGCCGTGTTTCTTCCCTCCCCGAGTTACACCTTTCACTCGCCAATCTTTTACTGTCTGCCTCAAAGCTGTTCCCAATCTTTTGCTCACATGGTTGATGCATTCTTCTTTTTTAATTTGTATTTCACTTCCATAAACTTTTCTTTCTTTTAATTCTAAGAAAGCCTTAGAATCTCCATCAGAGAGCAAGGTTGTGTACCTGAAGCCAATGCTCTCAGATCTTTCCCATAATTTCACAGCTGCATTTATTTCCATTGTACCAGATGATCCGACATGTGTTGCACTACGAACATCCTGATGTCCTTCATACCGAATACGAAATTCAACACTGTCTTCTCCGAGCGCAAATTTAGTCTGTTCACATTCTCCACACCGCTTTGACATCCCTTCGTAGTCTACCACAAAGCCAGTCAGCAAGTCGATAACACATCCTATTCCGATGCTTGACGTATGCCCTCTTGTCAACCAGCTTCCATCATATGACACTCCAATATCAACGATATCTTTATCATTCCTTGAGCCATACGCCTCTCTGACATCTTTACGAATATCAAGCAACAGCTGACTGGACCCAACGAGATGTCCATTCAGAACTTTTGCTTTGTAGGAATTAAAAGTTTTACTAGACATTATATTTAAATTCATATGCATGCAGAATTTTTCCAACGCCGAGTACCCAAGTCCCAAACTTAACATACCTTGCACTATTCTCATATTTACAAGAAATAGAGCATTAAAAATTGATGCTTGCTAACATTTGTTATTTGATGTAATTTAGTATCAACCAACTGTTTTGAAGAATATGTTTCACTTTGGGTTTGGTCACGATTAATACATACAACATTCATTTTGAATGCAAATCCATTTCTTTGACCAAAGCAAAGTTTCAAGGATGCACTATGACAAATACTGCATAAATGATTTGTAAACAAAGTACTTAAACATTCAGTATCCACTATAATGTAATTTGGAACATCACTGAAATATTTACTTTTATCTGTAGTATTCTTTCTTGTATTCAGAACATTTGTTTTCTGAAGCCTTGTAGTTATATCAGGTAAAGGATGGTGTTTAACATTGTCACTTTCAACAGTACTCCATCTTTTAGAAATATTGCTTCTCTTCGCAAGCTGCGAAAGTTTTTTCCGTGGCATTTTCTCAACAGAAAAAACTTAACTTGAACAAAGTAAAAAAGCTTTTAAGTTACATAAATTATATGAGAATAAATATTGGTCTTGAGAAAGACCTTTTTTTTAATCAATTTTAGCTAAGTAACTATAAGCACGCCAATAACTCAAAATGTAAACAAACAGAAACGATTTTAGTAGTGAAAGTTGAAGTTAATAATCACTTCTCAGCAAATATCGATTTTATTAAAAAATATTAGTAATTAATTAAATTTAAGAACGGAAAAATGCTTTATAAAATGAAACCAAAACAAATTGCTCAAAACATTGCAAGAAGCCCTTTATTTAGAAAGCTTCTTCGACTGTCTCATCGCAATTCTTTCTCTGAATTTAATGAATGTTGCCCTTCCAGTTTTATTTTTAGACTTGGAAACGAGTAAAAATCAGCAGGATCTAGTTCAGGCAAGTAGGGTGAATGTTCAGTATGGTAAATATGTTTCGTAAATGAATTTTTCAACTAGGGTTTGCAATCCCGTGTCATATTTTCAGTCCCGGAATTTCAGGATTACATTATCCAAATCCTGGGATTCCGGGATTGGTCCCGGAATGAGGATTGAGCTATTTATTAAAACTACTAACATATTAGCATAGTTGAAATTGCATAATAAAATTGAAAATATAATCAAAAATTGATTTAATATTTTAATGAAACTAATAAAAAAATTAATTCATCATGCAAAACAAATAAAAATAATGCACAATAAAATTTAAAAAAAAAAGCATTTCTTCATTTCTTGTATTTTTGTAAATAAGCTTATAAAAACACAGCTCCTCCAGCGTTTCATTGTTGAAATGGCTTCTTATTTTTGTTACACATTGTCTTTCTGATGAAAATGCACATTCTGATTCTTTTCTAGTAGGAATAATCGTCATTAAATAGGAGTATGTTCTTTTCAGGTAGTCACCACGTCTCTTTCCAATATCAAAAAAGAGACATTTCTTTTTGAATTTTTGATGACAGTGTCTCAAATCTAATAGACTGCATAGGTGCATATACCTCTTTGATAACTTTATTTAATTCTTCTGCTACACTTAATGGTTTTTGTATATAAATTGATCCAGTTATTGAATCAGAATGTGAATCAATTTCAAGTGTTACCTCATTTGAAATTGAAGATCCAGTTGCATGAGCTGTTAGTAATGCAATGGGATTTGAAGTGTCTCAAGTCTTCCAAGCAGGTCCGCTATTAATTAACGGCATTTAAATGAAGAAGGAACTGTGACAAAATCTATTCTTGAGATGTTGCATTTATTATTGTGTAAACATTGCAGTGAGCCACTTAGATCTGTGCGACATTCTCCCATACGAGAAATGATAGCTGTGCATATATGTTTTTTTACCTATAGCACACTTATAATTGCACAAAAAAATGCTACATACAAACTTCATAACAAAAATATAATTTTTTGAAAAATTAAATTATTAGAAAATTTTTATGAGAAATTTTTTTTAAATATAATTCAGACAAAAATTTAATCCCGGGATTTAGGATTGGAAAAAAACCGGGATCCCAGGGCTGAAAATCCTTCTAGATATCTTCCAAAAATTCTAATTACCTTTTTCCAATAGAGCTGACACCGTACATTCTGAGAATGGGAGAAATGTCCGTTTTCTGGACCCACTCGAGATGGGGAGAAAGTTTCAGAAGAAAATACGAGAAAACAAATATTAAATTTCACGGTTTAACATACACACCTGCCTCGAACCCTTCATTTTTCAACATGTAAGAAAACTAATATTAAACGTATACAGTACAAAAAAGTGAATAAGGTACATTAAATGTAATACCAGATTAACAATACTTTGAAAATTTTTTTAAATATAATTTAAACAAAAATTAAATCCGGGATTAGTTATTTTAATCCCGGGATTTGAAAAAACCATCAGGATCCCGGGGTTGCAAACTCTATTTTCAACAGTAAGGATAGCTGTGCAGGGGCATTTTTATAAAGTAAAATCTAAAGTTTTTCATAAACACAGCCCATTTTTCAATATGCTTCCTTTTGAAAGGCACTCTGAAGTTGTCAATAATTTGCACAGATATTTCTTTAATCACAGTTTGGATGTTTGGAACGAATTTTTGATAGATTTGTACAATGTTTTTGTCAGTGGTGGATGTGGACCGGCGCTTCGATGCAAGAATAATCTTCAGTAGTGCGGCCTAGAGGAACACGCTTCTACCATTAAACCTTTGCGAATTTTTTGTTGCTTGTTTCCATATGCTTCATTGAACACCTGAAGAATCTCAGATTGTATTTCTGTAACAAAACACAAAACTAAATGTTTGCACGTTGTTTGTAATACGACATTTCAAAATCCCGAGCTATAAAAGATTGATATAAATGAAAACTTCTGTGTTCCGTGGCGACGATTACAAATAAAAAGCTGATTAATTTCTCCCCTTCTCTGTTAATAAAACAAAGGTCACAAAAATAAATTTTCTTATATAATCAATGCGGTTTTATCTGATGGTCAATTTCGAAAATGTTTTGACTTTACGTTCTATGATAATTTTTATTGGATTCGCTTAATAGCTAGGTTTCAATTCTTAAATCTTTAGTCACAAAATCAGAAAAAATAACAATGGATGGGTTTGCCCCTAAAAGAGTGAATTAGTTTTTGAATTTTATAAAGCGGTAGTATTATTGTGAAGATTTCAAGGCCGAATTTTTTAATGCAAGATGCAGATTTGTAAATGTATATAAAAGTGTCTTTATAATTAAATATTTATAAGTTTTTTCGAATTTTTTTTACACAAATATTTCATACAGACGTTATGATCCTAAACTTAATGCCATATACAGATAAGTAAATCTGTACTAAATTGAGTTTAATATTTAAATGATATCTTCAATGTTTTTGAAGAATTAATTTGTTTTCCGTGTTATATCATCTTTATCTCTCATGATTATTTATGATTTAAATATTTTCCAGATGCGTGTTTTCCTTAATAGTAAAATAATGATTACCAACGAATAGAACTAAATACACTATTTAAATAAAAAAGGGGGGGGGCTAAATACACTGAAGTGGCGCACATCCGGAGGACAGAAGCCGGTACCTTTGGTTCCGTAAGCACGTAACATACAACTAGACCAAAATGATCCCTTCAGTCTGGAGGCTGTTACGGGCTTATATAGATGATACCGCTTCACACGCCCCCCCCAGTGAATCGGTAGATAGGCGAAAGAACGATAGAATTGTTATGGCGAGTGCTTGAGTTGTTGTTCTTGATTGGAGGAATTGCGTCACGTGAGTCGGACGACTTTGCTGCGTCAAGTGAGTTTGACGAGTTTGTTTGGCTGCACCCAGGGACTTTGACGAGTTTTAATTTTTGATTGCTCCTTTTTTGCAGGTAGATGACTCCATGACAGATCAGTAGGTTGCAGTTTTCTTTAGAGTAGCCAGGATCACCAATGAAGTGGCACACATCCGGAGGACAGAACCCGGTACCTTTGGCTCCGTAAGTACGTAACATGCCACGGGACCAAAATGATCACTTCAGTTCGGAGACAGTTACTGGCTTATATACATGATACCACTACAAATACTATTCAAATAAGTTTCTTTGCTTTTTTGTTTTTTAACATAGATTTTTGTAAAAGAACCAAAAATGAGATTACTTGCATATAGTACGTGCAAACATGAATGATTCAGAGAGAATATAGTATTCCTTTGTTCTATTTTTCCTTTTTTTGTATTAACGCCCAACTAATAAAAGTTGATTTTTTATTTCTAATGGGCTGCAGATTGGTGTTTTACCATTTCAGACCTAGTATATTTCCCGGAAGCTGGTATCTCTTTCAAGCGCGGCACCATATAGGCGAATACCAATCGCCGCAGGTAATTTTGACGCTCAATTTCCTCCCTAACCTTTATAAAAACTCTAGATCTAAGGAGGCACCATTTATGAAAATTTATCTGTAACGCTGTTATTCTATCATTAACAAAGTTCTTAAATATTCTAATATTTCGAATCACCTTTGGAAATATTTTAATTTTTCAACAGTTTCAATAATTTTTTGAAAAATCTCTATTTTTTAGGCACTTGTCTCGCACTAGCTTATTGTGAACACTTTATAATTTTATCAATCCTCCCCGTTAATTTTTGCGTACATCATGCTTTTTGAAACACAATCTGTTGCTTTTAAGAGTCATTCTGAAATTTTTAATTGGAGTTATATATGATATAATGAATGTTTGTATATATGAACTCACTTTATATATACTCCAACACCGTTCAACCGATCACTATGACAACTGACAAGTATATGCATTTTTTTGTGGTGAAGGTTTTTGAGCTATCCTCTTTATTGCCGCTCCCCACCAGGTGGCGTTACAGCATATCAACTTCTGCCTCATTCAACCAATCGTCAAGTTGCCAAAATGATCGCCAAAAATGATGCCAACTTGGCTCTGTTGCCAACATTTTGTTATGTTTTCATTGAATCGCCATTATAATGTAAGGAGCGGCGTTGCTTGCGAATATTACAATTTTAACATAAAATAAATACAACAAAAATAATATTAACTTATTACACATCCAAATATAAATTATTTACACTATTTTAAGCGTTCATTACACAAAATTTGTAACAATGTGGATTTTGCTGAGCAGAAGGAAAGTGTTTTTAAAAATCGACCCCCAAGAGAGATAAGGGGCGTTATAATTAGAAAAATTCTTTTTATCAGCTATTAGACCTTCAGATTTAAAATTTAACAAATAAGGTTTTTTTTTGTTCAGTTGAGAAATGCAAAAAGCTTTTTTCTGGTTTAATCTGAAATTCCAGTCAAATTAACTCATTCACAACTTCTTTATCTTTCAATCTGTATTGTTTAATTTTTCAATTCACTCATGCGAAGAACGGGTAACCAGCTAGTATGTTGAACTCGAAAGTTATTTCACCAATTACAGAGATAATTTGAATTCAAAAACTCAAAATATGAATAAACTCCAGTCTCCATTTCGATTGCTATGTAACCAATCCCCCCTCTGAATAAAGTCATTCTGTGATTTTCTTTATGAATCTAGATGAATATTTTTTTCTCCTTTCCATATTTAAATTAAAGATTGTTGCTACACAAAGCACATTCATTTCAGGTGCCTGTCATCTGAATGATGCCGCTTTTCTAACAGCAATAAAAAAAGTGATCCCATTCACAATCGTTGAATGTCGATCGAGTATGTAAATGCATAAAGGAGACATTGAAGATCAGAGAGAGAATACCTTCCACACTTTTCTCTCTTTTTCTCCTGCACAACTCCTCGCTTGAAAGGAGGGGAAAAAACTTGAAAAGTCCGAAGTTTCTCGTCCTGCTCTGTGACGTCACAAACTAAGTCGGAAACAGCAGGGGGAACGAGAACTTACCCACCCTCCTTCAATCAATACCCAAAAATGGCAATAATTCAGATTTAAGCGTCGCCTTTTGCAGTTTTGTCGTAAATATCGAAATGGTGGAAGGGGGGAGGGACTGTTTGAATAACGCTGCCCCCGCTTTTCGAAGAAAGAGAGGGGTAGATACAAGAAGGGGGGAGGGTCTAGGCGTTATTTCACACTCCATTTGCTTTTCAACTTCTGCTACTTCCACTTCTTCTACTCCAGCCACCGCACTACTCTCTCTTTAGGGATTTTTTTTTCATCTTTTTCTTTTAAATCTTTTTTCCCCTCGTTGCTCAAGAGCAGAAAATATTTAAGGCACGCAAAATGGCAACAGTGGATCAAGTCGCACGTGGTTTAAATAAACGGAAATTGGGGACGGGGGTATATCCCCCTCCTCTCCGCTTTTCTCTTAATGGGTGGGGGCTGATCGGAATGAGAATTGTCTCACTTCTGCACTCTACTCCCCCACCCATTTACCCACACAGGGTCGACCAGGGTGTTTAATGTAGAGCTCCTGCGATATTTTTTCTAGATTAAATAATTGGCAATTGTTTTACACTGTTTCTCGATTCACAGGAAGTGAATAGTTCATAATAGCAAATTTGTGGCAAAAAAGCGAGCAATAGAAAAGCTTTCAATCTTTGCCGTTGGCTGCTCAAATTGATCCGTTATAAACATAATGTGGATTTACTTTTATTTCATGCGACCTTTAATAGAGATAAAATTTGCTAAATTATCGACGCATTTTTAGTGTTAAATGTAACACTAAGTATTTATATAAATAACGTATTAATGTGTATAAATTTATTTTTATTTATATGTTATCAAGATTCATTTTTATAAGCAAGTTTCTTTGTCCCTGATAATAATTTATTACATATTTAAATGCTTTTTTTTGAAAAAAATTGAAATTTCCGGAATAGTTCAAATTGACAGCTTTTTATATTATTATGGAGATTATTCTCAATCACGTTATAAAATTTTCCCCCCTGGGAATATGACAATGTATGATATGAGGTATTTTCCAAATATTAACTTTAACAATATAATAATTTATAAACATAAAATGCGCCTTAAAAATGCATTTAATGTTAATCAAATATTTCATGAATTATTCTTGAACACTTCATCAATTCGGTTTTAAAAATCATGTCTAGTTTAATAAATAAAATAAAAAAAAAGAATAATTCTCAGTTGAAATCTACTTTAGTTGATAGGTATTATCAAGGGGCTATTGTTACGTTATGATAAATAAAATAGATTAATAAATAAAAAAACAATTTATGACTAAGAAAGTATTGTGTGAATTGGTATTTTAATGAAAATAATCTAGTTTTCTCCCCATTTAAATCTTGATTATAGTTCTAAATGTAAATGGTTTATTAAAAATTGAAGAACAATGCAGTATATTACAATATCTTAGAGTAGAAATAATGTTATAGAATGTTTTATAAAAAAATGTTATAACATGCGTACTAAATAACTAAAATATATTCTTAAACAAGGTTTTTTTGTTTTCAAAATTATAATTCTTTCTTGAATTTTTTCTTTGTCTAAATATTTCTGCTTCTAAATTAAAATAAATAATTTTTTTAAAAAAAAAATGTTGAATTAGTTATTTAACAAAATTTTATTAATTAGTAAATGGAAGTTTCCAGTTTATTTTGAGTAATTTCCCCTAATAATTTGAATGTATGACTAGTAAAATCCCATATTTCCTGTTCGCAGCATCATAAAAGTAAAAATTTAAACTTTATAAAAATTTTTAAATATTAAATTTTGTAAAAAATAAATATAAAAAGCGTAGAAATTTATGAAAAAAAATGTACATAAAAATTATTACTTTGAAAGTTTGATGAAATCATCATAGCATGAATCAATAAATGTAAGTGTTATTCGTAATTTAAGAAATATTTTTAGAAATGTTATGGGGTTTTTAAATTAAACGAAAATTATTGTACAAAAACTACGTATTCTAGAATAGGCTACGAAATCAAGCACAAGTAATATGAAAAATGTTTTTTTAAAGTCAATTCCTACTTAGGCCAACAAAATAATTTATTTTAGTTACTTTTTATTACATAATTACATTAAAAATAAATATCTATACATATATGACACAATATTAATTGGCAAAACACCTTTTAAAATTAACATTAAAAACTTTTTTAACCACATTAAATTTGTAATTACATTTTTAATGAACGTTGAATTTTATTGGTAAGAATTTATCTTAAAACCAGTGTAAAACGAACGCTGACGTCTAATTAGCATATGCTTATTCAGGTTAAGTTAAATCTTCATCACAATTTTAACAAAATGTGTTTTATCCAATGGTGCTACCATCTAGAGGAATAATATCGACTGAAATATATCTCATAAATTATAATTAATTAACCAATTACACTTAATTAGTGAATTACTATTTGAACAAACTGTATTAGCATCAAGTGTCATTCACTACAAGTTTAAAACAATGTATTTAAACTTGAGTGGAGGAATAAAAAGTATTTTATTAACGATTGAAAATTTGAACAAGATATATTTATGAAAATATAGGGAGAGAGTGTGAATTAATAGTAGAAATTGAAAAAAAAAACTGAAGGTCTTCATTTTTGAGCAATATCACACAACAAATGGCTTTTACAAAAATAAAACTATAAAATAAGATTCCAAAAATACAGAATACAAAATTGAAATAATTTTTCACTCTCAAAACATCGAAATGTAAACATTTAAATAACATCAAGGGAAAACTAATAATTATAAAATTCTTTTTAAAACTAACCTAAACAGTGAATGTAAAACGTCACGAAACATCTGAAATTGTAGATAAACGATACACGAGACAGAAAACGATACCTAAGAATTTCCCGTATTTTCATAAAACAACAAATTCTAGTAAGACTATTTAAAAGTGTCGAGGATAAAGAAAAAAGCAAAACGTCTGGTAGTAAAGCACTCCGCAGTCTTCTTGATTCAGATCCAGATCTGGGGGAAACGTTTCACACTCGGCCGAAGATGTAAATCACTTGCCTCGCGCGTTTCGAGTAACGAGTCTGGTAAAAAACAAAACCTGGATGGAGACGAAATAAATCACAAGTAGCTCTTACTTGAGCGCTTATCTGATTGGCGCCGAATTCAATAAGATGGGAAGCTGTCTCCACTTTCTCACGTCACTCACTCATCGCTTCCGACAGAATGTTATGGAGGAGGGATTAATTTTAAACTAGTTTCATCTCTTTGAAATTCAACCTCATTACTTAAGAGAGAGAAAGAGAGTCGCATCTGTCTAGAAACACAGAGGAGTAAAATTATTCAGACATAGGTTGCTGGAACCGTTCATAAATAAAGCCCATAAACCATAATTGTTGAATTTGATTTGGGATTTTAACTTTGTTTATGTGGAATTTGAGAAGTTAAAATCATCTGCATCAATTTGAACGCGAAAACAATGAGCTAAATTCGTGATGATCACGTGATAATACAGTCACGTGGTGCATTTTGTTTATCTCTCTGTATAGTTATTGTCCACAAACATGTAACTTTTAAAATAAAGTTTCTGCTATGAGTAAAAGTTGGCAACAGTGAAGCGCATGAACTGATTAGCTAGAGACTTGTGTTTCTACTTATAATGTGACTATATGACGTCACATGAATTTAGAAAGTCGTTCGCGCAGTTGTGGTATGATTATATGCTCTTAATAATTAAACTAGCTGCAGGGCCCGGCATTGCATGGGATTTATAAATTTTTGCCCATGGAAATTTCCCTTCCCCTCTCAGTACCAGCATTTCCTTGTGTGTGTGATTTCTATATTAATGTCATTAAAATTCCCTTTTTGAAATTTCTTCTACCTCTTTGCTCCGTTGGACGAGTCTGATTCCCCTCCGCTTAACCCGGCGTTGCACGGGTATTTTCCGAAATGGAAATTTCCCTTTTCGCTCACTACGCCTGCACTTCTGGGTGTGTATGCGCGCTGTGGGTGATTTTTATATTTGTTATTAAAATTCCTTTGCCGAAATTTCTTCCAAAATCGTTTTCCTGTTCCTCAGTAAAAAAGAAATCGTAACTGAGCTGTATTTTTAAAACTGTCATAATATACTTATGTGTAATAATTAGGAATTCGCGTCGTAATCAATTATTTATAACAAGGTACAACTATTGCTGAGTAATTGAACCTTATAGGAAAACACTAAGTAAAATGAACGCAAATATGTTTGGGAAAAACAAGAAAATTTCATTCATGACATGAAAAATAAATATAAATAATATCGCATACAAAATAATTTTTCAAACTTAATTTACTGTGTAATTTTCCTTAAATTTTTACAGTACACTTTCCCTTTCCCTTAGATAGAGGCACTATTTTATGATGTATTTATTTTATTAAAGAAGTTATGAATGACTAACAACTTACCGATATTTAAATAAATAATATATATTTTTATTGTTAATTTAAAATCCGAGTGTAGGTACACATTTCAAACAAAAATTATATTCTTTATAATAAGCATTTGTAAAAAATATTTTTTTAAATATTGTCACACTGAAAATAAAAATTGATAAAAAATTATTTAGGTTTATTGTACTGATAATAAAATATAAGAATTTATAAATTGGAAAAAATCTTTGTTTTTAAGTGACACTACCGTTACATCTTTGAAACATTCGCTATTCCTAATAAGTCTGGATTAACAAAAATATTCAAGATTTTGAATAGAGATTAGAGGAAAAAAACTATGCACAAATTGTACAAAATACGAAAAACTGATTTGTTTTATTAATTTCATATTACTATTACGCAATGAATTATTAGCGTTGGCAAAGTTTTACAATTTTGGGCACTCTTCTTATACTTAACTGCAGGGGGATTAAAGTGGTACCTTACTCTCCAGTCCCTAAATGAAATAGTAAGTCAAATTCTAACTTAAATAATAATTTAATCTTAAAATAAATGATTTCATATATGAAACCCTCAGGAATGTAAATGATTATCACCCGTAATTTAAAATATATATCAGATCGTTTAATCAAAATGACTCATCTATATTTTTACGTCTTCTCTGATGTAACCACCTCTTGCAGTCTGCGGATGGGGGAATGAGGGTACATCACCGCAGAAAAACTTGCACCACTTTGCCTCGGAGGAAGAGACGCTCCCGAAGACATCATATCTTTATTGCAAACACACAAATCCCTTCCTCCTTTTATTGTGGGATTTCCTTCGCCGCAACGAAGGGTTGTCTTCCCCCTCACACTCCTCGAAGAGGGGATGTCCGAAGGATTGCTTCATTCGCCCTATGCACATCCCTCCTCTCTTATTTTTTGAGAGATTTTAGAGCGCGAGAGTACTCGGTTTTGTTCTGTTCATTTTCGTGCTCTTATTCAGTGGAAGAAAGGGGGCGGCGATTTTGTAGGTGCAACCTACCTAAGCGGGGAATGAATCACTGGAAACAAGTGTAACACGGCTGAGGGAATATATTATAGGTTTATAAAACTGATAAAAATATGAAGAAATAAATGATATGTAGGGATATGTCACATGTAAAGGGTTTTTCTTTAATTAAAAGTATAGTTTTTTTCATTTGAATCGATGAAATTTGACTTAGATGACGCATAAAATTTATGGCTTCTATAAGAGAAGATTGCTTACCTCAGAAACTCTTATCTATCCACTGATTCCCTTAGCACAGCGTTTCTCCAACTGTGGGTTGGCCTGGGGCATCCTAGGGGGCATGATAACCCTAGATAGGGGGCAAGCATATTAAAAAGTCGAAAACAATAGATCATTTTAAAAAAATTAATAATTTACTGAAAGGAAGCAAAGCAAAATACATTCTGACATAATAAAAAATAAAATACACATTTTCAATTATATAATACACGTACACAATATCAGTACGGTACAATTTATTTGATAATTGATTTAACAGTACGAAACTAAGTACAAATTTACCTATGATCCCATTTGCATGCAATAAATTATTTACAAAATTTAATATTTATCTTGATAATTTGTACGGTTTAAAACTGTATTGTAGCTTTAACGTCAAATTATATTATTATTAAATTCAATATATTGTTATTGTGTGGAGGGGGGGGGGGTCACGATGAAAATTAATGATTAAAAGTTGCGAAGTTTGAGAAAAGCACTGCTTTAAAAACATCTTTTTGCGTTCCTTTATATTTGTGTATATGGGATCTTTTATCATCTCCAGGGCAAACCATTATTTTTTTCCTTCGGTCATTCTAAAATCGATCACGAGTAATTGATCTAAGTATTTATCGCAACAATCTTCCTGATGTCAAAGCGTGATTATATTTCTAGTTCTATCAAAGATTATT
>BMAO01006016.1:0-16048 GCA_019973975.1 Trichonephila clavata | reverse complement strand
ATAAATAACCTTTCCCATGGCAATATAATCCAAACCATCTGAGCAATTGAAGACCACGCACTGCACAGCAAGTGCTTTGGCCAAATCTTTGGTGGTCTCTGTCTTTCCGGTTCCCGCTGGACCTTCAGGAGCTCCATTGAGATGAAGGTGAAATGCTCCAACAAGTGTACGGTAGCAACGGTCAGTCAAAGAGTTATTACCAGCCTATGACGAGGAAGAATAAGTAAACACAAAAAAATACTGTGTTTGTTTTAGGCAAATTGAAATAACACGATACTATTCTGATTTAAGTTGTTCTCGAAAAGTGTAGTTTCAAAACAAAAGCCTAAAAAAAATGAGTGGGAAGTACTGATCAATATTTCTACTGTAGGAAATGATGTAACGGGTTTTATTCGCGCTTCTACTAATCCTCTTGGGTGAAATACTCTTTTTAACTGCGATTTTAGTTAAAAACCACTTTCCGTAGAAATGACTTTATTTTATGCAATTACAAGCTTCTATTTGAGTGCTAGTCGTGGAGTAGGCGGGATGATGGTTGGAAATTGAATATAAGCAGAAAGCAGAGTATGAGCGACCGGTGGTCGCACATGGATATGTGCTCTTATTTCTATTATAATTAGATTAATAAGTTTGATTGCTCCTCGGGATTAGTTATTTATAGTGCATTCTCCGTATTCTTGTTAAGTCTAATAAGTGGGAAAAGAAATAAAATTGCTTAAATTGAAAAATGTCTGATTCTTACTCAAACCCTCGCACACCTGTGATCGAAAAACCGCGACAAAGAAACCTCTCAAGAAAAAAGTGCGATTAAAGTGAAGCAATAGCGAACTTGAATATTATATCACAATTAATTCGAATTAATGTCACTTTGTAGTACATATGTACACTTCTTAAAACTGCCCAATTATTCTATGGATTATACAGGTTTTATAGAATTCCTGTGATTTTTGGAGAACTTCCAAAAGTGAAATTTAAATTATTTATGCTTCTTCATATGTCACACACATCACAAAAAAAGCTTTAAAAAAAGAAGAAAGGAACGCAATTTGTGGAATAATTTCATAATTATTTATAAACACGATTCGATTTTTGTAGCACCTAAGTCCAGATCCTAAATTTCTTTTTCAGCAGTCCGAAAGAAATGAATCATTTTCAACTTCATTATACAGGGTGTCCAGCCTTAATGTGACCCAATAGCTAATTCCCGAACCGTTCGGTTTAGATATGCACTTCCAATTTGAAAAATGTTTTAAACCAGGTAAAGAATGTTTTTACTTGCTTTTTGAACCAAAAGACCTATTTAGAAAAAAATTATAAAAATAAATTTTTATATGGTCCCCAGGTCCTATAACTTATATTTAGGAAAAGATGCAATGCACAAAAATGGTACCGAGTTATGGTACTTTAAAAAACACATATTTTCTCCATTTTCTCGGCCATTTTCAAGAAGCTAGTAAGGGGCCGTCTCCAAGGTGAAATTACTTGGAACTCTGTCAGGAAACTTTCGCTCTTGCACGTCACTTTTATGTAAATCATTTTTAAATTTAAAAGCATACGTTAACAATACAACAATTGAGACCTTAAGAAATAAAATTTATTCTGTGTACGTGTAAAACATAGAAAAAATAAAATATTTTGGACGAAGAAAACATTTCAAAAGCAGTTCCAAAAAATACACTTATATGCTGTGGCTTCAGTCTGATTTACTGCGTTTTTGCAGATCATGACGAACGTTAAAATTCGGTTGTGTTGTCACTTGCAATTGCATACAATCGTATTCAAATATTACGAATTCTAGTACGAGAGAACGAGATGTATACAAATGAAGAATACTGCGAAATGGTACTGTTGTATGGGCAGTGTAATCGAAATAAGAGAGAGGCGGCAAGACTTTATGCCATTAAATTTCCCACCCAAAGACATCCATCTTATTGTACAATTGCCCGTACTGTTCAACGCATGTATAAAACTGGGAGTTGTCATAGACGTATTCCCTTGTCTCGTCCATTCACCATTATTTAAGTTAATTTGGTCATTCTGATATAATAATGATTGGCGCATCGTTCCACATTATGCTATAATTTGAACGGAAAATCCTGTATTATTTTGCTGCTATTTGTTAAAACAATCTGTTTTTTTTTTAATCTTTTGGTACAAGTTGTACTTCTTTAATTAAATTTTTATTGTTTGCCATACAGCAATGCAAATTGTCAATCTATGATGTTTACTACGATGTTTTAATATTACTATGATGTTTTTCTTTTGCTCTTCCTGTAGATAGTGAATAACTGCTCTCTAAACTCAATTTATATACGACCCCCGTTTCTGAGCAACTCTGATGCTTCAAATTTATGTAGGCAAACTCCATCAGTTTTTATAGAAATAAAATGAAACTTTTTGTGTTTACTGTTTTTGTGTACTGCATCTTTTTCTAAATATAAGTGATAGGACCTGGAGACCGTATAAAAAGTTAATTTTTGTAATTTTTTTCTAAATGGGTTTTTTGGTTCGAAAAGCTTTATATATGAAAAATATGCTTTACCTTTTTTTAAAACATTTTTCAAATTGGAAGTGCATATCTAAACCGAACGGTTCGGAAATCAGCTATTGGGTCACATTAAGGCTGGACACCCTGTATGTGTGTTAAATACCTTGACTCTAGAGATCCTCCTATTTGCTGCCTTGGCTCTAGAGACATAAATATACCTGTATTTATCCAAAAAACGTTTTCAGTTTTATTTAACATAGATGTATAATTGTTTTCATCAAGACATATAATGTCAGAAGTTTTTATTAAATTTATTTCGTGATTTTTAGTTTTAAAAAACGATGAGAGAGTTCTGGCGATTATACGTGTGTACTTTCCAACACCATGGCAAATAAATCTCGATAAATTTAGCAATGATTTTAATTTCTAAAAATCAGAAAGAAAATCAATCAATCAGAGAAGTATTATATTAAATTATCAATCACTTATACGCAGTTTCAAAAACTTTGTTGTTTTTGTTACTTCCGCACCTGTCAGACGTAGTTAGATCGAGGCCACGAAATTCATCATGGCAACGGGCTAGAGATACGCCTGTCGTTAGCCGAAGCTTTGAGCCCATGAAAGTGACAGCACGATTTTGCTCACGATAGATGGCGACACCATTCGGACCCACTGATTTAAACGAGCACGTACTCCGTGTGCACCCGGCGGATATTTGGCAGCATCGGGCATCGAACCCAGGAATTCCGGTCTGGCGTCCGATGCTCTAACCCCTAGGCTAACCCACGGCCCTCAAAAACTTTGAGTTGTGCAGAAATTATCTTTACAATCGGGACAAAATAGTTATGTGACATTATACGGGTTTAAAATGGAGTTATCATAAACAGGACAAAAATGTTTCCGCGTTAGTACTGCACCTTACACCAGGCCACCAGATACCAATGAAAAACTGCATGTTTCCCTCTAGAGCCGCGCAATAACTCAAGGCGATGCTAAATATAGCTACAGTACAGCAACAAGGACCACGAACTAATACTTCACTCTTAAATGACATACTAGGTCAGTTGATGACTTTAAATCCCAGTTGCACTTAATGCAAAGAAGAATCTATATCTTTGCACTTAATTATACTCCTAATTATTCTTTGGTATAATTAGGACCGCGACACAAGACTATAACAGAATATCGTCAATAATTAAGTGCAATTATGACTACTCAACTACCACGGAGCTATACTTCTGCTGTAATCTCAGAAAAAACACGTCGATAAAACTTTACGAGACGCTATTCTTCATGGAATCAGGATTCAATCCCATGGCCTCCATCACAAAAAATTAAAGAGTTTATCAACACATCGTCGTGTCCCTCAAAAGGTTTCAGAATAATACCTACTATGTGTGTTGTATTGTCTTTAATATACAAGGTGGATCATATGAACCTAATTCCAAATTTCAATGTGTCATATTTCAAAGTAAAATTTGTAAACATAAAATTTAAAAAAATCAAACTTTCCTTTAAAAAAATGTATCGCTTTTTATTTATTAATTTACAATTATTCTACTATCATATGTAATATAAAGCTACTCTAAGCACCATTTCCATACCTAGGAGTATTTCCAAGGTATTCATAAGCATATTTGACATTCGCATTTGTAATTCGTACTCGAACTTGCTCCACTTCTTCGACCATTTCTATGTAATATCTGAGTTGGGCCAGCCATTGGAAGTCATATTCACTTTCAATTTCTGTTTTAAAAATGAAAATATAACAACTTTCCAATTTATCAATATCACTAAAATAGAAAAGTCTTAAATGGTAAATAATTTTTTTTTTAAAAAATCATTCAGATAGTACCTTTTCGAAGATTACTAGAGGAAAAAATTAAATATTTTTTATAGATTTTTAATCAGTTATATGAATTTCAGAATTAATGAAAGCTAAAAAACTTTTTACTGATCATATAAAATTTATTAGCATTCACAATTTACATAGTTTATTAAACGGAAACGAAAGTTTTTTGGGGGAAAAACATTTCCGATTCTGGCTGAAATTGTGATAATGATTATTTAAAGAGAGCACAGAGATGACGAAAAGAGCGTTTGCGCTGATGAAAAATAAAAAGAACTTACAAAAAAAGTTTAATCAAAAAGTTTAAACACTATTGCTTATATTATGAATCAGTTATATATATAAAACGATGTAAGTTTTAACTCAAATTCAAAGGAAAAACGAAGTGTCATGCATACTATGTCAAAGATCGTTTGTTGAAAGAAAGAAAGAAAATATATGATAGAATACTTCTTTAGAGATATGACAAATTATTGGCGCAAAGAATTTTCTGATTATAAGGAAATCATTTAATAGTAAAAACATATATAACCAATGTAATGCAAAACTAAAAGTACAAGTTAAAAAAGTAACATACAACAAACTATTTTATTTACTGTCGGATTTGATTTACTCTGGCTATTTGTTTTAAGATGAATTCGATTACCTTCGCTACATTAAACAATTGTTTAATGTATTCACTCAAATGGTTTTTCAACGAGCGCGCGCGTTAAATGAAAAGTTAACACTGTTTTGTTACCATAAATGTATTCTAAAGAGTGTGAAAAGAAAATTTTACGTCTCTGTTTTCATTTTAACGTTAGAAAAAAAGAGATTATCCTTTATGATCTGTTGGGGAAAGTTTATGTATACCGAAATACCGCGTAGTTATACAAAAGTTCCTGGAATGAGCCTATAACGTTGTGACGGGTCTATCCGCGTTAATTTCCAAACTAATCCTCTTGGGTAACTTTGGGCCAGCATTTATTCTATTTCACAGCCTCTTCGAGAAAAACACGAGATAGTTATATGCTAATTAATTCGACTATATAAAGTCTAGATTTCGTAAATGTTAGAGGGAGAGAGAGAAGGAATTGCCAAACTCTAAATGTAAGTATCGTCTACGGATCACAGCAACGAGCTTTGCGCGTATTTGATAGTATTATAGCAAAGTATTAGATTAATCATTAAAGAAATCCAATTAAGTACCGACCTGAGGTTAGCAAGAGTTCGTCTCCTTGTCTATTCTGATAGCTGAGATTACTTAGACGGGAATATTAGATTTGAATGTTAGATTTGAGTATTAGGGTTGAGTATCGGGATTAATCTAGATATTAGAAAATCACTCCAAGGCTTCCACTTATAGATTGAACTTGTGTTTGTTAATTGTGTTTGTCTGTCTTCAATAAATAATTATTTTTATGGCTTTTGTTGGTGATGATATGTTTCCTTCTACACCAGGCGCGCCGGGCAATGTGAACCCAGTCCAAGATAGGACTGGGGCACGACAACGTAGAAATTTTTTGCAGTATAGCGACTATAATAACATTTCTGCTCTTTATTGCATTCTTCCCCTTTTCTAAAATTTTTTCCCCCCAAATCACGTGGTCGGTGTTCACCATGGCAACGGATTTTGTAGGTGGATTGTATTTAGTCGTCGGCGAATGAAAGAAATTGCGTTTATTGAGCGGATAATGGATACTAATTTTTGTGCTCGTTTTGGAAAAAGTGCCACGGAGACACGTGAAATTTTGAAGCATATGTAAGACTGTGATACATTTCACGAAAGCAAGTTTTGAATGGCATCGATGTTTCAGAGAAAGCAGGGAAAGTGGCGAAGACGACAAACGCTCTGGAAGTACGCATACTTCTTGCACCGCTGGAAACATCGAAAAGGTTTCTGCGGCGCGGCGCGTACGCAAGAACAAGCTTCAAACAATAGCAGAATCAGTTGGGATATCCTCGGCCACATGTCAATGGATACTCACTAAGGGTCTTAACATGCATAGGGTGTGTCAACATATCGTTCCCTGCATGGTAAATGAAGACTAATCTGCAGATGAAGTTAAAAGTGCATCGCAGGCAGAATTAAATAAAAATGGCTAAAAATAGATTTCGGAAATGTTTTGAAGACATTTACAAGCCATGGCAAAAGTGTGTTGTTTACTCAAGGGCCTTATTTCGAAGGAGGATGTATTTCCTCAGTTTAATTGTAATATTTTTTAAGTTATAGACTCCGTACGGGAACTTTTGAATTCTACTACATAAAATTTTATATAAATAACTAGTCGCATAATTTCACGATGCATTAAACACTAACTATATACCAACCATTGTCGATTAGTTCTTGAACAACATCTCGTGCATGCACATCTATAACAACTAAAGCACCCAATGTGACACGAACTTGTTTGCTAAGTTTTCCCCGCACCAAATCCACGATTGCAGCTAACTGCTTATTCAGTTTGTCATAATATCTCCTTACAGCACGTAAACCTTGAGCAATGGCATCATGGACTTCGGCAGTCCAATATATTTGAGACACACAGAGAACAACCTGACCAGGCCACTGGACGATCCAGTTTATTCGTGCAGTGATTGCATATGACTGAAAATAAAACATATAATGACTTCATGCAATTCGTTCTTGATTCTAGAATCAAGTGCAAGTACAGATAAATAGGTATAGATATCCTCATATCTACAATATGCATATAAATATGACATGTATATACCTCTAGTTTACATACGTGTCGTATTTGTATGCATATAGACAGATAGATAGATATAATGATATTATACTAGAGCACATAAAAATAATACTTACTAAATATTTATTACTAATATATTGTTATTATTTTATAGTTCAAGTTCTTTCAAAGTTCTTACGTTGGTCTGTTGTGGACGTTTGAAGAAGGCATATCATCTCAAATGTCATCGTTGCCACTTGACTGTGATCAAAAATTAAAAGGTCTATTGCCAATAGCCCTCAAGCTGTGTGGAGTGTTGTGTTTGGAGTGCGACAATAATAAAAACCAAATTAAATCAATTCAGAAGTTAAAGAGCGCAAATTTGAGAATTCAGCAATTAGTAATGCTTATTTTTAATTTGAATGGCATTTCGTTTCCCTAGGCACATAATCAAATGAAGGTGTTAGAACAAATCCTGAAAAGTCCAGCGTAGTTAAAGAAACAGGAAACGTTCATAATCTTCGAAATTTCCTTGGTCTATACACATTATAGAAGCCATTTCTCGGATGTGGAAGGACTTTTACACAGACTGACAGATACAAAAACAAGGACTTTATATTTAAACTAATTTATATAAAGATGAATTCAATTCTTTAAAACAGACCCAAATTTTGACTCTGTTTTTAACTTATTCACAGCTTGAATAGCAGCTCATTTTCGATACAAAGAAGGAATTGAAGCAGTGTTACCTCAAGTATTCAACAATGAAGAACACGTAACAAGTTATTGCAACAAAAGCTTGGAAAAAATTAGAAGAAAATAGCAGTGCAACCCGAAAAGTTGTGCTCCATAGTTAATGCCACAAAATATTTCCGTCATGATCTCTGTGACTAAAAACTTACTTTACGGACTGACAAGGTTTCCCTAAAATTGTTGATCAGTTTTAAGGACCCAGAAAGTCAATTGGCAAGATGGATTCAAAATGATACAAGAATTTGACTTTCAAGGGTAACAACGTAAAAATACAGCTGATAGAAATGCAGAAGCTTTATCTAAAAGTCCTTGTCCAGAAACCTGCAAACATTGTATCAAGGCAGAATAAAAATATGTTAGAGATATCGATATTCAAGTTAAAGCATTGATATCTGCTACATAGATGGTCCCTAAGTGAATTTCAAATATCTCAACTTTGAGATCAAGACATCGAGCCCATATTCCAACGAAAACTGAAGTCATTCTCTTGTCCAACAAAGTAATAAATACTTACATGTAGTTCTTCAATAATATGTTATTAGATATTGGGGGACTCTCTACATACTTAAGATGGAGTCCTCTACCACAAATAAGAGAGCGATGACGGCAAAACATGTCGCAATTCCCAAGAAGTAGAGTTCTAAATGTCCTCAAAGAAATTTATTCTAGCCCCAGAGGTCTCAAAACTTTGGCAAAGATACGGAACAGATTTTACTAGAATCAAGTACGCATTAATAAAGAGAATTGGTATAAGAAATGCCTTGCTTGAGGAACCCGAAAAGGATCGAAAACGAGAAGCAGAGGAAATCATAACATTACGATGCAGGAGCTCCTTTTGAAAATATTTCTCTAAATATCCTAGAACACTTACATGTGACTGAGAGAAGCAATCGATACTTGTTATTGTGGATCTTTTTACAAAGTGGCTAGACACCATACCAATACCAGATCAAGAAGCACATCAATGATTTTATTCGAAACTATTGAAATCTAAATATTAGAATATATTTCACGCATTTAAGTTGTATAATTAAAATCCATATTTATTTCACAATTTCCAAAATTAAACTGGTCTTAAAACAATTCCTTAACAAAGTGCATCCTACGTAATTGATCAGTTATTATTTAAAGAAATGAAACATGATGAAAACAAAAAAAGTAATGAAAAACTTATTAAAATGTTCTCTTAATTCACAGTTGTTCAATAAAAGAAAATTTTGACAAATATCGATATTGCAAGCTAATTTATAAGTATTAATGATATGAAAAATAAATTTACCTTGTGAGCATCAAGAATAACATTTCTCACAGATATTAACATCACATCTTGAACCTATTAAAAATGCATGTAAGAAAACTTGTATAGTCATATATATATATATATAGTATAATAAAATAAAATAATAAGTGAGAAAGTTATATAATCTCTCTACAAGGCCAAAAAAGAAAGAAATTAGATTCCAAGAAACATAACAATTGAAGATACAGAAAGTGTGCTTGTACTAAAATAACAATTATGATTTCTAAAGCTATCGCTGAATTAGGCCAGCGAATTAGGGTTAAGCTGCTTTATGGTACCACCTTCCCTGTACAGTAGAAATTTTCGACATAAAGTTAGATAGATGAAGAAAATGTAGATTATATCACTAGTGTGTGTGCTTTGCTGAATTTGTATGAAAACATAGTTTACTAATCTCAATGCGAGACTTTATTTAGAAAACTGGATACTGCATTCACTTATATGAAGCTGAAGTAATAACTAAAATTTTCCAGGCTTGGAAAGATACAGCTATTAATATAGTTAAGAAGAATACCTAGAATATTCTAGAAGAAAAGCGATACAGCACAAAATAAACAGAAATTTTGTAGGTAATTTCACCTACATTGGATTTAATGTATTGCAGCTCTGTAAAAGTTTTGTTACAACATGAAATTGTGTGTGTCAAGTTCTTAATTGTGTATACAGACAAGTAAAAACGCAGGTAGACGCTCACAGCATTTCATTAAGATTAAACACACAAAGATATTTAAAAGCGGAACAGTAAAAACAGATCAGTTATCGTCGTAATTATACCCTTCGTAATTCAGCCAACTTTTAACTCTTTTCGGCTCGTTCTCTTTACTTATTTCCAGGTGTATATAATGAATTCAGCGAAAAGCTCCTTATGAAATGCTTGCAAAATCATTGGTTGTGAATATACTCATCATATATATTTATATAAGTTTAGCTAAATCAATACTAAAATAATTGATATAAGACTTCTAAATTAAATAAAAAAAAACGTTATATAACACTTGAACAAGTTTTTGAAATAAAAATAAAGTGTGCTTAAAATTTACAAAGGAAAGATGACAATGATAAAAGGGGGGAAATACTTTAATACGATGTTTTTATGATACGATCAAAATTAAACAAAAAAATAACTTGAAAACAATCTACTCAAAAGGAAGGAAAATTCTGATTTATTGAGTAAAAGTGAATCCTCGGTGTTATATACCAAGCTGCTAAGTAAAAAAAGCAAGGCAAAAATATTTATTTGATAAAATACAATTCCAGAACATTTTTCTTAAATTTAAAAATAAATATATACTTAAATTTCAGCAAAAAGTAAAATCAGATTTTCAACATAGAACTGAAATATACAATGAAATAGTCCACTGTTTTATTACAAAGTATTTCAGAAAAGAAATTAGACTAAAAACCCGTCCTAAAAGTATATTCACTTGACAACGAAATTTATATTTTAATTTGTTTTACCTGTAAAAGCCATTTCTCCACCTGACCTCTTGCTTCTTTCGTAGAAATAATGCTTGTAAGGAAAACTTGCTCTCCTTCACTGCTCAACATAGCACGGATCTTCAAATCATCGTCAAAATCTAGAGCTGCAATTCCTTCAAAACATTTTTTCAAATGGGGCTGAACTCTCAAAGGATCTTTGGTTTCAGAGAGAATTTCCAGCATCTCATCGTTAGACAAAAAGAAAAATCTGAAAAGTTTAAGCAAATATACAGTTACTTCGATCGCCCTTTCAAAATACTCAAGTTGCAGTTCATTCCAGAGATTTCACTTAGTTTTCTAAAAGGATTTTTAGTTTCTAAAATCCCAAATATTTCCGTAAATCCTAATTTTTTAAGAGAAAAATTCTCTCTTTTATATTTAATTAAAATAATTCTATGAGAATAATTGTATTCTATTTCCATAGAATTTCTAAAAAAGTATACGTTGTAATGTTTCTGAAGTGAAAACTTCTTTAGGCACGTTTTGCTAAAGAGTGAATTTGAATGACGCGCCACGTTCGGGAATGTAACGCTCATTTGGGGTGTTTTCCCCAGGTTTTGAGTAATACTCAGTCTTCCCTCTTGTGTGTTTATATAGTTAGTTTTTTGTTTCCCAAAAGATGAGCAGTTGATGCAAACTTCGAAAAGACAATCCCTAGGGAATTTAAAAATAAATCAGAAGATATTTATGTAAAAGAGTATCAAGTTTTTAATGTACATAGCGGGTTAATGCGTGCATAATATAAAATTCGAATGATCCGATTGCAAATATATATCTGTTGTCGACAAAAAAAACAATTTCGACTCAGAAAATGTCGAAGGGACAAAATATTTGAGTCTTCTAAATAGAGGAGGTTTAAAAATGCCCACAGATATTGTTATGAAAATCATTTCAACGCAACATTTTATTTTTAATTTGTTAATATCGAAAAGGTTCGAAATATAAAATGTCTTAAAGCTGATTGCCAATTATCTTGCTTTACAAGCATAACAGAAGCATATCTGGATTTACACGAATTGTGGAATGTCTTTCATTCGTTTCATTCATCTTCTGTAAACTGTAACACACCTGCATTTTCATATTTGAAAAAATATTCATTACATTCGGGAATGTATGCTTAAATAATTATCCGAAATAGCGAATTTTTAACGGTGAAGAATAATAGAAAATATGAAGAAATTTAAGGCCAATTAAATTAATGTTTGCTTTTTATATTTCCCTGTTTTATTTATTCAAATATTCAATTATCGATTCGTATCTTATTCAGTGTGCATGTACTTCCTTATAATTCATTTTTTATACTACACAGAGAATGAATGTAGCATCAAATACTACAGAATCATTTGGATTTAATCAGTCATATATCGGAGAAAATTATGCAGCGAAATGTAGAGCAGAAAATGGACAAATAGTTCTGATGGTTGCTATATATATTTCCCTAAATCAAAGTGTAGAAAAAATTATCGAATTCATTCACACAAATTTAGTTGCATACACTGAAGCCGAATCGGCCTGAACAAATTACCTATGATTTAAATGGGGATTTAATGTGGTTTTTTTCAAAAAAAAAATCAAAAACATTTTTTTTTAAATGAAAATTCAATCGAATTATATCAAATGATCTATGTGAAAGCACGACGAAGTATGGAACAACGCTTGACGGAGCTTTTTTAGATATTTAAATAATGTTGAATCTGTAAAGTATTTACAACCTATTTCAGCTACTGTAACCCTATTGTTTCCTTCTTAGAATACAAATAATTCACAAATATGATTGTATATTTTGCCAAAAATATTACTTTATGAGTACAGACATATGAATAAATAATTTTATATAACAATACTTAATATACCCTTGTTTTTTATTCACCGAACTAATGATGAAATAACATTACAAAATTTGAAGCTTTCACTTCTATCGTGTGGTCATAAGCACACACACTTTTTTTATGATTTTTATTTATTAATTTATCTTACACCTCTAAAAGCAAACTAAAATAAACGATAATATTTACTCTTGGCAACTTTATGGTCCATAAGGGTTTTTAAAGTTTCAGAGAGCTTCTGAGTCTTACCTTGGAAAGTATAATCTCTTCATTTCCAAATACGAGTTTAGACCTTTATTTATTTTATCCAGCATATCATTGCAATTAAGTAAGTTGTTATATACATCTGGAGTGGAAGTATTTTCTAAAACCTATAATTATAATTTAATTGTACAACCAATGTGAATACACATTAACAATTATGACAAACATAAATATCGTAAAATTTTTAAGTCATAAAAATCTTAATTTTTTTTACTGGGTTTCAAAATTTTCTCAAAATATAAAAGTTATACAATCAGTTCTGAATTATATGTGTTTGAAAATAACTGTAAAACTGGCTCCAAAAAGTATAAATACATGAGTATAAATATCAGATGTTTCAAAGATACATGTCTGGAACAGTAAATGTTATGGCATGAAGATTTTATCATTATGTAATACATTTCAACTGACATAATTAAATAAATTATGTTACCGAGAGAGTATTTTTTGATTAATAAATAATTAAATATAAATTTAACTGTTTCTACTGATTCTACAGAAATGCGAAAAAAGAAAGAAAAAGCATTTAAATGTGTATGCACATCTAAGCAACAAAAATAAAATACCGTAAAATCCGCACTTTAAACGCAAAATAAGATCGAAATTTACGGGTACGCGTTATATGCCGTTTATAAAAATGATAGCTTTATAACAAAAACAGATGAGCATTAAAAAAAGTTAGACTTCTACATCTATCAACATATATATTTATTAAAAGAAATCAAACACCTTATGAATTTTAAGAACTTAGACGCTAACTGTAAGACGCAGAACTGTAAATGCATACTATTTTTTTCAAAAGTCTGGGATAACACCTCGAGTGAATGACTTCAAATCATAAGAACATTGGATGCGTACATTTTCAGGTTTCTTTATAAAAAAAAAAAAGGAGGTGCGCGATATATAGCGAATATACCTTAAAATTAAAAATACATCTTGAAAATATAGGTACGCGTTATACGTCGCATTTTACGGTAATTCTTTTTCTTCTGGATAGTCACCATTATTAGAAGTTGTAATAATACAATATTTATTTATATTACTTTCAAAGTATTTTAAATATAGTCAATTTAATATGAAACTCTTTTTTAAAAAAAATCAATGAATTACAAATACATTTGAAGATACTTAAGTGCACAGAAATCTATGAATTACTATTTATAACGCAGTTCGCTGTTTTATGGCTAAGCATATTAGGTTAAAGGAATATGGCATGAAAATAAATTATTAAATTTAAATAAAGAAAAATTATCTCTAATGTCCACAGAGTTTTAATGATACTGTATTTAATCATTTCGTAAAAATTGGCAAGTGTAATAAAAAGAAAGGTGAAGAAATAAAATGACTCGTACATGTGGTTTTTCATTAGTCACTTTCATAATATTCCTCCAGATCCCATCCACAGCTTGGAAAAGGGCCCCTTCCCTTGGCATCTGTTGCAAGATATCGGCAGAGGAAAAGATGGGTTCTAAGTATAGCCATTGCATCTGAACTTTCAACCATTCATCAATTGTATCCTGTGTCAGTTTTAGGATGTCCTCCCATTCCTAAAATAAAATATAAATGAATTATTGATGTCTCAATTTCAAATCATTAAATATTTGCTTGAAATTAATTATTATTTTGAATAATAGGTATATTTTTTGTTTCCAAAGGCAAAGCGGATATACAATAGAAAACACAATGATAGTAAAAGACCAAAGACACAGACAAACATAGAGATAAAAAAAATTGACCAAAGTCATTGTCTTAAAAGTTCTCTAGCTCACCAATACAGCGCCATTTCCGAGTCGCCATGGAGTACCATACAACAATTAAAGGTGGTCTATTTGATCTGCAGAATCACGTAGAGGACATCTAGTACTCAAAAAAAATTCCAATACGATGGAGATGCTCATTTAAAAATAGATCTAAATGACAATAATATTATTTTGAAATCTACATTACTATATTATTTAAAACCTCTTGGAAGATTTTAAACAATTTTTAATACGTGCAAAGATCTTAAGATTTTCAAAAAATATACACATAAACAACTCTTTTAAAACATTATTTGAGAAATATGAACAAAGGTTATTTTTAAAAAATAAAATGATGAAAAAATGTATATCAAGGAAGAAAATCTTGCAGCAATGTTTGCTGTATCCATGTAATAGGCCTGATTCTTACGATCCGCGCTAGACCTACTACGATCTTCGCTAAAGTTCAAACTGTTTTAGAAGTTCCGAGTGTTGAAAAGAAAAGTGGGAATTCGTGATAAAATTTCTAGATCGAATTAACTTTAAACTCCATTGTACCAACTAATATAACAGATTTTTGAAAAATCAGATTTCTCAGTCTAAATGTGTTACAAAAAAATACAGTTACTTTTCGTTCTATTTAATTTCACAAGTAATTTTTGACTTATTTTATTTCATAAAAAACGAATATTTTTACAAAAGCCTTAGTTAATCAAGAAAAGCCTTTTAAGTTAAACATATTTTTACTGTGAATATGTATCATATAACACAAAATGCTTCAAATCAATTTCGATTATCCAAAAATCGAACATAAGGTAATTTTAGAAACTGCGATTTTTAAATATTCCGAATATAAAAATGTTGGTATTTTCAAAGAAGTTCCAAAATGTAACGCACTTATATGTATTAGAATAATACGATTGCATTCACCTTAATTTCTCCTTCAAATGGTTTAGCAAAAGGTGATCCCCTCATGGCTTGTGTCTTCACGATGTTGTCGTCTAGTTGGGTTTGAATTTCGTCTAAGGAGCACAAGACAAACGTATCACTATCACGATGCGGTAAAGTTGCAAACTGAATGTCTTGCCATTTTTCCTTCATTTTCTTCAAAGCTCTTTCAGACCAAGTTCCTAGGACAAAAAATTAACGATAAAATTTAATGGTACCAGTTGAGTGTGAATGATTGTTACCCAACTCGTTGGATACAATGCAGCCAGTGAAGTCTTAAGGCTTTTTGAGGTCCAAAACAAGCCTCACCTACAACCCCTTTATAGAATTTGGCGTATATGTTAAGTTCAACAAAAGCAATCCATAACAAAAGGAAAAATATATTAAAAGTTAATTTTCTGCATTTTAAAATTCACAAATTATGCCATCAAATCATAGTTAATAATATTTCATTTTCAACTTCCCCCAGCTTAAAATTACCAAACGTGAATGAGTCGTACGATTTTTTAGTTTTTTCGGAGAATACGCCCAGGAAAAAATATTGACTATTAAAATAATTCGATCATGATTTTAATAAGAACGATCGAAGACGAGACGAGGCTCTTCCCCCTGAAGTTAAGGCCCCTGCGCCCAAGCCCAGCTGATCTATGCCTCAAAAAAATGCCTGAATGCAACAAAATAATTCTAGTAAAAAGAACACTTTCGCAATTTTTAAAAAAATCGTCAAAATCTT
>BMAO01006015.1:0-27613 GCA_019973975.1 Trichonephila clavata | reverse complement strand
AGACTAAGTGCCATATGTCAGTGCGTCTGCAATATATTATTTGATTGTCCAGTAGCACTGAATGCTCTGGGATGTTGCTATTACAAGCTTACTAAAAAAAATAAAAAAAAAATTTTTTTTTTAATGTTGTTGATTTCAATTTCTTTTTCAAGAGTACCACAGACAAAAGTTGTTAACATGTGCTTAAGGGAATAGCTTAAATGCAAACGGGTATTTCTTTTACAGTCCATGCCATACAAGGAAACTCGGTTTCCTCGCCCATGTTCGAGCAGCACACAATTTTCCAAAAACTCCACAGTTGCAGGTTTTAAAGCTTAAACTTTTCAGTTATCGTGTTACTGTCAACCAGACCTTGTTATTTTTATCCCTGTACTCTACGCGTTGGTTCAGACTTTCCTCAGTCCTCTCATTTTAAAACAGGTGGCAAGTCCATCAATGAAGTCAATACCCTTTTCCCTCGGAGCGGGAATAGCGTCGGGAATAGCGTGTACGGTTCATTTCCAGAAAAGCCACAGTCGAAAAGGATTCCTCGTTAATCCGTCTCTCGGCTGGATCCGCGAGGTCCAAATGCGTACACTCGCTTGGGCAAGATGAATTTTCATATAGTAAAATGGACGAATACATGGGTAAATCACCAAATCCAGCCATGAATCGGGTGTTATGATGCCTTCATCCAAGACATAATGGGACATGAATGCCTGACCTCCTTCGTTGCTAGCTTCTCCCTGATATAGAAATCCAGTTTCGGTCCGCCACAAACTCGATCCCACGATCCGATCGTTCCAATCACGACCCTGCAATTCGAATCGAGTCCCAACAGGTAGATTTAAAACGTACTTTTCCACAAAGGCTGGAAATATTTTTCTAGGTAGCTCAATCCGGTAAAGGGAATAGTTTAACCTCTTTAAAATAGGAATCATCTCTACAGAATCAGAGTCAGCTGAAACTGTAATAATTGGTAGCTATAAATCTGCAAACTTTATAATGTATTGTACCAAAAGACTTGCAACTTTACCTAGTGACATCTAGTCAACTGAAGCTGTAATGAAAAGTTAAAGGAACGATCAAACCTTTATACAGCAACTAAAAAAAAAAAAAAAATTTTTTTTTTTTTTTTTTTACTTGTAGAGAACAGGATAGACTGTTCATTTACTTTTTCATTTACAAATAGGTTCACACACAAATGTTATTTCTCTTTACTTTTACATTTACAATATTTCATAAACATGTTATTTCTCTTTAATGATTTCAACGTGTCTCTTACTTTAAGAATTTCAACGCGTCTCTTACTTTAAGAATTTCAACGTGTCTCTTACTTTAAGAATTTCAACGTGTCTCTTACTTTAAGAATTTCAACGTGTCTCTTACTTTAAGAATTTCAAAAGAATTTCAAACGTGTCTCTTACTTTAAGAATTTCAACGTGTCTCTTACTTTAAGAATTTCAACGTGTCTCTTACTTTAAGAATTTCAACGTGTCTCTTACTTTAAGAATTTCAACGTGTCTCTTACTTTAAGAATTTTCTTTTTTAACGTGTCTCTTACTTTAAGAATTTCAACGTGTCTCTTACTTTAAGAATTTCAACGTGTTCTTACTTTAAGAATTTCAACGTGAAGAATTTCAACGTGTCTCTTACTTTAAGAATTTCAACGCGTCTCTTACTTTAAGAATTTCAACGCGTCTCTTACTTTAAGAATTTCAACGTGTCTCTTACTTTAAGAATTTCATCGCGTCTCTTACTTTAATGATTTCACCATATCTCTTTGTTAAACTCTTTTACAGAGAACCATTCTACATGCATCAGATTGCATGGACAGTCAAATTAAATTTGGTAGAGTCACACCGAATCTCTCTGCCCGACCATTTCCATCAGTTGCTCAATATTTTGCACACACATCCACCCATCACCATGGCCGAGATGCCCACTATAGCAAAATAATAGAAACGTTTTCTGGAGCGTTCCATGCATTCATCCAGGGTTTCCATGAAAGATTCGGCCACCTTCAGAGCAATAAATTTAACTTCAAACATTTTCACGGGAAACTTTTCGTACAAGAAGCGTAAATGCAGCATAAATAAAAGGAGGAGGTATGATTCCGTGACCAAGTGTATCTTTCCAGGGGGAGGTTTCAAAGCATCCAGCCATTGTTTCACTTCCGTTTCCATGTTGTTGGGAGGAGATAATTTGTCCACATTCTTTTGTATAATGGCCGCTAGTCTAATATTGACTCGAATGTTGTTGGACATTAAAATGTAATGAATCCATTGGGACAGCTGCAACTGCCGTTGCGAAAGGGGTATTTTTTCTAATGGTAAACGTAAAACTTCCAATTCCTCAGAAAACTCACTGGCCAAGTCCACAAGCATTGTCATGTTTAAAGGTGCCATATAATGAACTTTTTGCCAAAACTTTGACATGAGATGAGGTATGGAGTCAACCAGTAGCTCACCAAGCTTTTAAACTATTCTCTTAAAAAAAAAAAAAAAAAAAATTTTTTTTTTTTTTTCTAGATTGCTTGTTGTGACACAGACAGAATGTTTGAATTTTTTTCCACAATTGCTCTTATTACAGAGAATAATTTTATTCTGCATGTATCAAATGCTTTGGTTAAATGAATGGTTTTCACAACACGTTATGAAATCCATACTGTGGAGCAACCCTCACACTCGGGGTTTTTCAATTTACATTCGAGTCTCTCATTACGTTTACGTATGTATGCCTCCAGAATACTTTCTGGTTCCTCTTTGGACGACCCCATGCAATCTTTCTGGTTCCTCTTTGGACGAGCCCATGCAATCTTTCAGGTTAGAGTTGTCCCTGGAATCTTTCAGGTTAGATTTGTCCCTGCAATCTTTCAGGTTAGAGTTGTCCCTGGAATCTTTCAGGTTAGAGTAGTCCCTGGAATCTTTCAGGTTAGAGTAGTCCCTGGAATCTTTCAGGTTAGAGTAGTCCCTGGAATCTTTCAGGTTAGAGTAGTCCCTGGAATCTTTCAGGTTAGAGTTGTCCCTGGAATCTTTCAGGTTAGAGTAGTCCCTGGAATCTTTCAGGTTAGAGTTGTCCCTGGAATCTTTCAGGTTAGAGTTGTCCCTGGAATCTTTCAGGTTAGAGTTGTCCCTGGAATCTTTCAGGTTAGAGTTGTCCCTGGAATCTTTCAGGTTAGAGTTGTCCCTGGAATCTTTCAGGTTAGAGTTGTCCCTGGAATCTTTCAGGTTAGAGTTGTCCCTGGAATCTTTCAGGTTAGAGTTGTCCCTGGAATCTTTCAGGTTAGAGTTGTCCCTGCAATCTTTCAGGTTAGAGTTGTCCCTGGAATCTTTCAGTTAGAGTTGTCCCTGAATCTTTCAGGTTAGAGTTGTCCCTGCAATCTTTCAGGTTAGAGTTGTCCCTGGAATCTTTCAGGTTAGAGTTGTCCCTGGAATCTTTCAGGTTAGAGTTGTCCCTGGAATCTTTCAGGTTAGAGTTGTCCCTGGAATCTTTCAGGTTAGAGTTGTCCCTGGAATCTTTCAGGTTAGAGTTGTCCCTGGAATCTTTCAGGTTAGAGTTGTCCCTGGAATCTTTCAGGTCGACCTTTGTAGAGCGAGTAGATTCTTCCTCCTCAGGAATACAACTGAGTGACATTCTATTCCAATAACGTTCGTAAATAATTTGGTTTTCGCAAGGCAATTGCAGAAAGATGGGTTTTCCTTTCAGGCGTTCAAGAGGCCAGGTCTTGGGATATACGGGCAAAGGCTTTTCTAGAGGGTTGATGGACAGTGGAGGGTTGAATAAACAGTCTTGAAGGGATGTGTCAGACAAGGGTTTACCTTCCATACAATCGCTCATATCAACATTTGGGAATGGCTCCTGTTCTCCAACTCGAAACAGGCTCTTAAAAGATTTCCATAGCTTCTGGTACCAGCGATCAGAAGACATGATGCGCTTGAAAATAAAAATTGGAATGCCAAGCCAAAGCCAACAATAAAAACTTTGTTGAGTATATTCTGAGACGAGATGGAGGCACAAAGTGTCTCCACGAAAACTTGCAACTTGCATCAAGCTTTCCACTTTTAAAATGTATCCTTAAAAAAAAAAAAAAAAATTTTTTTTTTTTTACTTGTATAGATTAGTTTTGGCGGTTGTTTCTTTTACATTTAGAAATAGAATCACACACAAATTTTTTTTCTTGTTACTTTTTTATTCTTTACGAATCACCATGCACCAAATTGCAAGCTTCTCGTTTAGTCAATCGTCTCCACAACAAGTAGGCTTTTGTGATGGCACAACTTTTTCGGTGGCACATTTTGCAGGGATATTTCAATTTATTCGGTTCGGGATCCAAATAAACGTTCATTTGCTCGGGAGCCATTCTTTTCAACGACATTAACAAACCCGCCACATAGACATCCATAACTTTACATTCGACGAGAGCTTCCATCACACGTGTTTCCCATTTGGCCACGAGAGGATATCGAAACCAGAGCGTGTCCATGACCACCACACATTCCGATTCGTCTACCGCCAACGCTGCCAATCCTCCTGGTTGATGGCGAGATATAAACTGAACGGGAGGTTCAGCATTTACCCAAGACGTGGATTCCATAGCATCCATGATCTATCCACCTTGTTTAATACAGTGGTTAAATGTAGCGGTTAAATGGCAGTTTTAGTGGTTAAATATAACGATTAAATGTAGTGGTTAAATAGCAGTTATAGTGGCTAAATATAACGATTAAATGTAGTGGTTAAATGCTTTTAGCAACAAAAGCTTTAAAGGTTTTAAGCTTCCCATTTAGAAATGAATCAATTCAATGACGATTCGCCCTCCGTCGCACATTTCTTGACACTTTCCTCCTTGGTGTCTTCCTCAGCGGGCCTCTTCTTTTTCGTCTTGTCCAGCTGTTCTCGACGCCATTCGGCCAGGTCGGCCGTTTGCCCACGTACATACTCGACGTACATGTCTTTATACTCGGTGTGGGTGCAGGTTTCATTAAAAATGCTTTCCAAAAATGATCGGCATTCTTGGGGTGTATTCACCACGTCATAGCGGTACAACAGGCGGACGGCTCGGACGTGTTTGCCACGCAAATCTTGGGCGTCGTATCGAAACAATTCCACATATTTCTTGGGATCGTCTCCCTGGTAGCCATCCATGGCAAAGAATTCGTAAATGGTTTTGGGATCCGTGACTTTGTTCAAAATACTCCCCAATTTGATCAAATCCGAAGATCGGACATAATCTCGACCCAAAATACGTTCAACACAATGTTGTTCGTCCAAGGTGGCATTTTTGGAACGTTGCGTCCAGATTTTGAGCAAATCCTGGTGAAGATTCGAATCCATCAGGTAGGGAGCCTGGCGAGACAATTCCAAGACATGGGACCAGGGTAGATGGAAAGAATCAGACACTCTCTTCAAGATGCGTGTGACAAGAGTCTCATAGGTGAGATGTGGATTGTCAGAGGTTTCAATCTCTCGTGCAAAGAGACCGTAGGGTGAAAATTGTTTGTCCTCCATGATACTTGATTGTAGAGTAAACGTCAAGCGTTTGACTTTTAAACTATCGTACCAAAAAAAAAAAAATTTTTTTTTTTTTTTTTTTTAAGTAAGCTTGAAGAATTTTCATTTTACAGCTTGGCAAGTATGATGACAGAAATCTGGTGAAAGGATTTTTACTTGAACAAGTGTTGTGAAAGATATTACTTGGCAAGTGTGCTGAAAGAATTTACTTGGCAAATCTGGTGAAAGATTATCAAATGTGACAAGGTATATTGTTTTTACGTGTCGGGAACCACTACCATAACTTTTGGATTCAATGATCGCAAGACATGAATCGTTTGAGGCATCCGAGTAAACACTTTGGATGAATTTTGTTTATTGTTGAAATTGCTTTTAAACTCAGACTCGGTCACCATTTGAAAAAAATTTTCTCTGGGTGATCCCATTGTTTCCTCCATATTCTCATCACCAGAGGCTTCCCTAGTTTCATTGGGAGCCTCGTCACCAGAGTCTTCCCTGGTTTCATTGCGAGTCTCGTCATCAGGGGCTTCCCTGGTTTCATTGCGAGTCTCATCACGAGAGGCTTCCTCCGTTTCGTCTCGAGTCTCGTCACCAGAGACTTCCATTGTTTCGTCTCGAGTCTCGTCATTTTGACCCTCCCTAGTCATTTCTCGTTGAATATTTAGAATAGCTTCCTTCGTTTCGTCTCGAGTCTCGTCATTTTGACCCTCCCTAGTCATTTCTCGTTGAATATTTAGAATAGCTTCCTTCGTTTCGTCTCGAGTCTCGTCATTTTGACCCTCCCTAGTCATTTCTCGTTGAATATTTAGAATCGCATCCTTTGTTTCATCCACCCTAGGTTTTAGAGAGGCGGGGAGAGGTATTGCTTCAAGAGTTGCATTTCCATTTCTCGCTGCCTTTCCACGTCTGTAATAAATTCTCGTATCCATTGAGACACGTTGACTGTGTGTTCGTGAGGGGTCTCGACCACTACCAATTTCGGGGAGGGTTTGTAGGAACGTTCAAATAATCGGGGACCCATCACATAGGCCCATCCAGTATCGAGGGCGTTGGAAAATCTTTCGGCCATGGGTACATTTTCACGGTACAGAATTCGATAAGCCACGTCCCTGGGGACCAACTGGGCCCGTTCAGTCTGTGTGGGAAAGATTTGGAAAGAGGGTAACACGTCTCGTCCCCGGACCAGGTCATGCAGAAAACGTTTGGCAAAGGCACTGCCATTTCTTTTACCGAGCAGGTGGGCGAGATCAAAGATGCGGAAATATAATAAACTATCGGCACCTACCAAGACACCCAGAAAGGGGCCGTGGGAGTGGAGAGCCAGCTGAAACCACATGATGAGAGAAGTGTGAATCTAGATGCTGCAAACGATGCACGAGCAAATTTTTTGTCTGTTTGCAGATTAATCCACAATTAATCTTGCAGAGCTTTTAAGTTACCATGATAAAAAAAAAAAAAAAAATTTTTTTTTTCATAACTTGTAACTTGTGCTAACAACTGTAATCAAAAATTCATAGTAAAAAGATATTGTTTTGAGAGCTTTGATGTAATCGGTAGTCAAATACTTTTGGGGGTTTCACAATACAGGTGTAAATGTCCACAACTCTCCATTTGGTAGTCGGGCTGTCCTTGTCGGTATTCTCGTGCCACGTTCCGATTCCCTGTGTAATCCACTACTGGATGGAGAGGATGAAGCATGTACCCTTTGCAATACGGTGGGCAAGGGCACTTTAGTAAAATTTGGAGTAGGCTTCACTATAGCGACGGGTCGTTGAACATTGGAATCTCTTTCTTTCCACGTAAAATGCATTTCGTTTTGAAAATGTCTTTGACTCTGCTCCTCTTTACTAAAAGGCATCGTATAAGGTGCACTCTGATTGTTACTCTTGTTTTGGCGCATGACCCACAAATTCATGATTCTTGCTTTGCTTACTCATCTTTCTCCTCCAGCAATTGGTTCAAGCTAGTAATGATTCGTTTGCCCTGTGATTGAGCGTGTCTCACAGGTTTCATTTGCAGATACGCTTCCAATTGCCAAAGATGTGGGTTTTTGCGATGGATACTCCAAAAAGTTTGAGAGTACGACCTTACGCAAACGGTGATGGTGTGAAATTTCAGTTCCAAACTAGGATAATGATAGATGAACGAACGTAGGATCAAATTACGCATAGCCGCGGGGGTCACAATGCCATCCTCAGTTACATAGGGTGCTACCAAAGGATGGTTTTCTTTGTAAAAGAATCCAGTTTCGGTACGTTCAAATTTGATATTCACAAAACCATGGATTTTGGAAGCATATCCATAAAATTCCAGATGAGTACCAACTCGACAAGGTAAAATTTGATTTTCCACCAAGATGGGAAATGTGACCTTGGGAACAATAATGAAGTAATAATGGTCCGACTTGAAAATTTCAATCATGATGAAAGTGTTGAATGTAAGACTCGGCTCTCAATACTTAAGTGATTACACTTTACTTTTTTTTTAGTGTATAGTTTGTAATTTGTTCTCTGACAAAAGTTTTGCACAACAAAACAAAATGATTATTTTTCTTGCCATCCTTTGGGAGCAAACAAATACCTTTGGTTCCATCTTGACCAAACTCTGGATTGTCGTTTCAACACGAGAATCTGGTTTCTCTATTGTTTCATCCAATTTCATGGGAATAAAAGAGCACGTTGTTTCCTCAGATTCCACGGGAATGGATGAGTTGGTTGTTTCCTCAGATTCCACGGGAATGGATGAGTTGGTTGTTTCCTCAGATTCCACGGGAATGGATGAGTTGGTTGTTTCATCCGATTCCATGGGAATGGAGGAATTTAATGACGTTCTTTCATCCGATTCCACGGGAATGGATGAGTTCAATGACGTTCTTTCATCCGATTCCACGGGAATGGATGAGTTCAATGACGTTCTTTCATCCGATTCCATGGGGAGGGAGGAATTCAATGAGGTGGCTTCAACAGAGTAATCGTGGTCAGAAAAATTTATCTCTATTCTTTCATCAGACTCCATGGTCAAGTCAGCCATTTCACTAGATTCCACGGTCAGGGCAGCAGTTTCATGAGTGACCAGGAAAGCAGTCTCCCCACTCGTGAGGCAAGCAGTCTCACCCGTCGTAAGGCAAGTGGTTTCAATCACGGGTTGAGATACATTGTGAGGATCGGATAAAATTGAGTCGAAAAACAATTCTTCTTTCGGGTTGGGGTAATCTGTGGAGATGGGAGCTTTCACTGGAATCCATTTTTGAGATTTGACTTCTTCTCGACGAACTCTGTACACATCGAGTTTGAAACGATGAATCCACTCGGGTATAAACACACTTTTAGCGTCAGGCAAGTCCACCAGGGTCAAGGTAGGACCCTTTTTAAACTTGTCGGTAATCTTTCGCATACCTGATGGGTGAGCATAGCCCATGGTGAGGGCCTTTAAGAATAAATCTCTCATCGTGACATTTTCAGAATGCAGGATGGAAAACAATCCTTGGATGTTGACTAAACGGGTATATATATATATATATATATATATATATATTGTGGATAGTCTTGGGATACAAGCGATGAGAAGGTAAGACATTTTTGCATGGAAACACAAAGGAAGTAAACTTGGAGTGAATATGGCGAATCTTTAACAGTTGACCAAGATCCCAAACACGAAAGTACAAAAGACCATCCACCCCAATCAAGACTTGGACTGGGGGGACTGAAGCATTAAGAGCCAACTGGAACCACATGGCAAGATGTTGAGCTGCAGTTCATAAAGTGTTTTATACTAAGCATCGTAAAAAAAAAAAAAAAAAATTTTTTTTTTTTTTTTTTATGAAAGATACAACTTTAAACTTACAAAGTTTATTGTTTTCAAGTTTACAGATTACATAGGTGTTTCAAGTTACAGATTACATAGGTGTTTCAAGCTTGCAGATCACACAAAGGCAGTTCAGGTTTGTAGATTAAAAAAGTCAATTAAGGCTTGCAGATCACACAAAGGCAGTTCAGGCTTGTAGATTAAAAAAGTCAATTAAGGCTTGCAGATCACACAAAGGCAGTTCAGGCTTGTAGATTAAAAAAGTCAATTCCGGCTGGCAGCTAACACACAGACGTTACGCATTTGGTTCTTCTTCCCTCCAGCGGAAACACTTTATCATTTCGTGGACCATGATATCGGCGCGGTGTTCTTTTCCCACATATTGCATCACGTCGGGAAGGAGGCGGTCTAAATACATGAACGTCGCCAGATCCGTGGCTCCAATCGAAAGGTCCCATCCATGATTGTCCCTTTCCAGGTAGTCTTTTAATAAACGAGACTGTAAAAAGTGTTCCAGCTCCTCTTGGGGGACTCGAACAATGTCGTGATGATCCCAACCTTCATCTTCTGTCATGAGGGAATGGGAATGCTTTAAATTTTTTACAATGTCCTGGTATGAAAATGCTTGCAGGCTTTCCAGACTCGGGCGAATCTCAATTTGCTTGTTGTCGAATGGACTGGCAAAAAAGATGCGACAAGGCACCCATTGTCTTTGATAGCGCATCCACTCAATGGAAACGAAATAGTCGCAATTGGGTCGGCTGGCCATGACTGGAACAAGAACTGGAGCAGCAAGGAGATGCGTTTGAGATGCAATGAGCAGCTGATGTAAAGTCGTTGAGACGTGTGCTCGCTTATAAAGGCACCAACAAAAAAAAAAAAAAAAATTTTTTTTTTTTTAATGATGGTATCAAGCTTCAAGAGTCTTCTTCATCGATGGAATTGAGCAAGCTTTGTATCAATTGTTCCATCGTGCCTGGTATAAACTCCAACTCTGCTGTCGCGTCATCCTCGGAAAGACTTTCAGATATCATGTCATCCTCGGAAAGACTTTCAGATATCATGTCAGATTCAGAATCCGAATATGGATAGCCATCAGAATTTGAATTAGTTTCAGAATCCGTGTCGGAGATTACAGCTTCCGCGTCAGAACCAACAATGTCTCGTAAAACGCTAAAGGCGAATCCAGAGGGACCACACCCAATTCGAGTTTTATCTCTTTTGCGTATTTTACCACGACAATAAGGACATGTATCTTTTTGGCTCTCCACCCATTGTTGTAAACACTTTGAATGAAACGTGTGTTTGCATAGAATCAGGGTGTAGAGTTCAGAATCATCATCACAGCTCAAACATATGGAGCAATTCATTTCCGCTTCATTGTTGGAATGTGACATCTTTGACCCTAGAAATGGATCCAAGCACATGGAATGTGCCTTACGATTTCTGGAGGGTCCCCAGTGAAACCAACTTGTTTCACCAAAATGAAAAAATTATCCACGGGTGACAAAAGAATGTCGGGTGTCTTGTGATGTACTGCGAGAGATGGAGGCATATTGAATCATATTCGCTTTAAAAGTCCAAGCAGATGACATCGAGCTTTAAACATATAAAGCATTACAAAAAAAAAAAAAAAAAAATTTTTTTTTTTTTACATGTATTGTTGTACACACATTTTTCTTTACATGTATTGTTTTCCTAATAATGTTCCGAGCGCTCTATCATTAGTCTATGGTAATTACTGCAATAAAAGTGTCCCAAAACCGTCACACTTTTTTTAAGAGTGTAACACCTGCTTTTTACAGTCCTTACCATTCAATGTTTCAAATCTGAATAACATTTTTTTAAAAAGTGTAACTCCTGTTTTTACAGTCCTTGTTCCATATCCGTCTGAAAACCCTCTCACCTATTTTGCAATCTTTACCATTCAATGTATCCAAACTATGCCTCCCGTTCATGTCTTTGTTAACTTGTGTTTCAAATCTGTATCACCCTCCCACCTAATATTCCAGGGCTCCTTTGCCAGAAAGCGTTACCTTTTTGTCACAGAATGAGAATGTTTACGTTCAATAGGTCCTTGGTTGACGAGGCCCTCGTGTTGCTAAATCTTTCATTTGATGCGCCTCTCTTTAGCCCATTCCCCCTACACTCGGTTCGTTTAAATAGTACACTCCCACCTTTTGTGTCCTCCCCAAAAGATGTTTGCCTTTGAAAAAGAATCCCTAGAACCATTAGTTTCTCCCGCGACATTGCGCGCTTCACTCTTCGTAGCCTCCCCAGGGGCCACTCTATCATTTGCTTGGGGCAATACACGTCCAAACGACACATGCCTGCAGAGTTTCCAGGGCCCCGGTGCTATGACCCCTCTAACATACACCTATGACAATCACTGTAAAATAGGAAACACCTCTCGTTTTACAGTCATTACCATAGACTCCATACAGTCGGTCGAATAAATAGTTGAGCACCGTGACCCTTTCAAAAAATGATTGAAAATGGAAAACGACCCTTTTTGAGTATCCCCTCAAAGCGTCTTGAACTTCTCTTCAATATCCATATCGAAACTTTTTTCAAATTCCTCTGAAAAATATTTTTGATGGAGGCGAGAAAATTTTTCAGCCCATCCCAGACGAATGATTTAAAACGGGGGGTAATCCACAAATGAAATGGAGACATGTCAGGGGCGATACACAAATGAAATGGAGACATGTCAAGCTTGGTCAAAGCAGCGACCCATGAAATGTAGACAATGCAACGTTGGTATGTCGAGAAAAGACAGAATCATTCCAATATGGGTGTGTATCTTGTTAGAAAATTGGGGACGACCCATCTCACGACTTTATAATCTTGGCGTGTCTAGGAAACACGGAGGTCTCAACTTGCAGCCAGCAGGCGAGTCCGATTTTTTTGTGTCAAGTTTTTAAAAAGACGCATTCCAATCTTGGTGGATAATGTGGCCCGAAAAAAAGGGGACCCAGTCGACATGCGACTCGGTCCCCCAATTTTCGGATTTTTGAAGATTTTGGCTAAAAACATTTACCGATAAGACTTGCAGAATCTGCGAATTTCCAACATTACGCCAAATCCTGAAAGTCTTAACGAAAAACATTTAGCATTTACCTGTTGCCATGGAAATTCTTTTTCCGTCAAAACTGCCAGATTTGAAATATTCAATACAAACCCAAACCTGACAGTTTTAACCAAAAACAAAATTTCTAAACTCTTGACTGCATTCAGAAGCACTCTGATTTCTGGCTGCTAGCTGCTCGCCTTTTATATATTCTAGTGGGGTCACGTGAAACGATTCCTATTGGTTGACGCTTTACAACCTTGACACTAATCTTTAACGTATCTTTGTGCATCTTTTTAACACAAGTTTTAAAAGAGAAGCCCTCCAACGTTGGCACCTTCCTTAACCCAAAAAAAGGGGGACCGAGTCGACACAAGAGTCGACTCGGTCCCCCTTTTTCTGGGCCCATGGGCATTTTTACAGTTCAATATTTACAGTTCCATATTTACAGTTCCATATTTCAATTTTTCTCACTTACTCTACCAGATCAGCCATCTGTCTATTGTATTCGGCGTGCAGCTTTTTAAAGTTTTGCAGGTATCTGGCAAAACGGTATGACTTTACCATAGTGCACTCGGAAATGTCAGAATATTCATGCACCTCATCGTGCAGGTGATCTGGTAGAGCACGATCGTTCAAGTCCTGAAACTTTGGCAAAGTTTCCAAATTTATTGTAAAGATCCCCAGCTGCTCAAAAATTTTACGCTGGTCCGACCCTTTGACAACGATGAGTCCCTGATTTCCTTGCGCCAGGTGGCAAAATTTGCCCCTGACGCAAAAGGACAGGTATTCCAGTGGCACAGATCCAGGGATGTGGCTCTTCAAACTGAGGCGCTCGTTAATAAAACGGTTGGCCCGACAGTCTTTCGAGGTGGTAATTAGGTTGCAGTGATCCACCGTAATACAAATTACTTCTGGGTCCTTTCCATCCTCCGGAATCGTGGCAATGGACAATTCGATTGGTACAGGCTTGCCTCCATGATGAAATACATTAGCATGGGCGAAGAAGGCTAGTTGAGACATGTTGCTTTGAGAGAACTCTGAGAGAGAATGTCTCTGTCTGCTGATGTCTCGCCTTTTATACTCTTTAGGGTCACGTGAATCGATTCCTATTGGCTGATACTCTCCAACATTGAAACCCTATCCATATCATGAGGCATCTATATATATTGGATTACTGATCCAACATTGAAACACTATCCATATCATGAGATACTATTGACTGATTCTATCCAACATTGAAACACTATCCATATCATGAGATACCTATTGACTGATTCTATCCAACATTGAAACACTATCTATATCATGAGATACCTATTGACTGATTCTATCCAACAGGACCATGCAAAAACTACACGTGCCATCAGGCACCTTTCGATTGATTCTATCCATCCTTGGTAGAAATCTTGTGGCCTCTTTTTAACACAAGTTTTAAAAGAGAAGCCCTCCAACGTTGGCACCTTCCTTAACCCAAAAAAAGGGGGACCGAGTCGACTCTTGTGTCGACTCGGTCCCCCTTTTTCTGGGCCCATGGGCATTTTTACAGTTCAATATTTACAGTTTGATATTTACAGTTCGATATTTCAATTTTTCTCACTTACTCTACCAGATCAGCCATCTGTCTGTTGCATTCGGCGTGCAGCTTTTTAAAGTTTTGCAGGTATCTGGCAAAACGGTATGATTTTACCATAGTGCACTCGGAAACATCAAAATATTCGTGCACCTCATCGTGCAGGTGATCTGGTAGAGCACGATCATTCAAGTCCTGAAACTTTGGCAAAGTTTCCAAATTTATAGTAAAGACCCCAGCTGCTCAAAAATTTTACGCTGGTCCGACCCTTTGACAACGATGAGTCCCTGATTTCCTTGCGCCAGGTGGCAAAATTTACCCTGACGCAAAAGGACAGGTATTCCAGTGGCACAGATCCAGGGATGTGGCTCTTCAAACTGAGGCGCTCGTTAATAAAACGGTTGGCCCGACAGTCTTTCGAGGTGGTAATTAGTTTGAATGATCCACCGTGATGCAAATTACTTCCGGGTCCTTTCCATCCTCCGGAATCGTGGCGATGGACAATTCGATTGGAACAGGCTTGCCTCCATGATGAAATACATTAGCATGGGCGAAGAAGGCTAGTTGAGACATGTTGCTTTGAGAGAACTCTGAGAGAGAATGTCTCTGTCTGCTGATGTCTCGCCTTTTATACTCTTTAGAGTCACGTGAATTGATTCCTATTGGCTGATACTCTCCAATCTATTTGCTGATTCTATCCAACATTGAAACACTATCCATATCATGAGATACTATTGACTGATTCTATCCAACATTGAAACACTATCCATATCATGAGATATCTATTGGTGATTCTATCCAACAGGACCATGCAAAAACTACACTCGCCATCAGGCACCTTTCGATTGATTCTATCCATCCTTGGTAGAAATCTTGTGGCCTCTTTTTAGTACAAGTTTTTAAAAGAGATGCTCTCCAACGTTGGCACCTTCCTTAACCCAAAAAAAGGGGGCCGAGTCGACACAAAAGTCGACTCGGTCCCCCTTTTTCTGGGCCCATGAGCAATTTTTTTTACTCTACCAAAGCTGAAACTTTGGAGCTCCATTCCGCCTGCAGCTTGTTGAACCGCTGCAGGTATTTTGCAAATTGAAACGATTTCAGCATGGTGCAATGAGACACGTCCCCTTCTTCGTGGAGGTCATCATGCATGGGGTTGGGAAAGGTTCCATCACAAAGGGTGTTGAATTTGGGCAGCATCTCCAGAGCCATGGTGGAGAGTCCCAACTCTTTGAATGTTTTTTGCTGCTTTGGGCTTTTGACTACGATGAGGCCTTTTCTACCTTGGGACAGCTGGTCAAACATGCCCCTCACGCAATATCGCAACCATTGCGCCGGCACACTCTTGGGCAGCGGGCGCACCAGACGAAGACGGGCGTTTTTGCAGGCATTGGAACGCATGTCTTTGGGTGTGGAGGTCAGGTCCTCGTGGTTCACCGTAATGCAGAGCACTTCGGGATCACTGCCATCCCTGGGAATGGTGGCAATCGATAGCTCGATGGGCACTGGTTTGCCCAGGTGGTGCAACACGCTAGCATGGGCAAAATAGGCGGGTTGATTCGACATGTTGCTGAGAGAGAATAATTCTGCTGGCTAGAGGCTGGCGTTATATATGCTCGAGGAGCGTGACGTCAACTGGCATTCCATGTGCCAAGGCCTTTTGATGCGAGCGCTCCACGTGTTTTTCCAAAGCCCGTTTCCAAGGTTGGGGCATCAGCAGACGCCAAGGGAGGTGTTTATCTCGATGCATTTCCCAATCATCCAACCACGTTAATAATGTCACGTACACATCCACCAAACGCGTGCATTGCGTGAGATTCAACGCGTACGCCTCCTTATTGTGGGGTTGATACGCCTCCCAAACTCGGCGAGACGGGGGACGACCCAATTGAAAAAATCTCAACTCGACTCCTGGATCCCACGTCAAATCCAAATGACTCGTAAACACGACCACTGTTTTTCCAAACGACCGAGGAACGTGCACACCAAAATTGGGCTCAAAAATAATGGTGTAAGGATAGTCTTGCTCGAAATATGTAACTCGATCCGGCCACCGACCCAGATTTCCAAAAACAATCGTAGTGCGAGAACGACACTGGTCCAATAAATTTTGTACCGAAACCATTTTTTTTACATCCTCTTGTGTAATGTGTCAAGGTTGGTATTTTTTTGGACAAAAAAATCAGACTTGTTTCCATAAAACAATTTTTTTTATTTACAAAAAATTATGTACAAAAAAAATGTACAAAACAATCATTATTTACAAATATTACATACACAACTGCCAAGATTTATTTGCAACACAAATTTAGAGGTTCTGTCACTTTAAACCCAACAGTGTATCTTTTCATAGGGTTCATTCTGGGCATTGTCAAATCCAGGGGTGCTTCCGGCTGCTCCATGGCCAACCCCTCTTCAAAATGGTCCAAAAACGATATAATGTCATTATTTGGATCAAAGAGGGAAGGCACCGTATGAATCAGCTGGGGTTCTTGTGCATGGGCTGGGGGGGCTTCCATCACTTGTTCAGGCCCCAAGCAGTCTCCAAATACGTTTGACATTAAATGGTCAAACGAGGTCTCCACAGGTGGATCTGGAAACTGGATCTGCTGAGGTGGAAACTGGACAGGTGGATCTGGAAACTGGATCTGCTGAGGTGGAAACTGGACAGGTGGATCTGGAAACTGGATCTGCTGAGGTGGAAACTGGATCTGCTGAGGTGATTGAGACAAAGGTGGATCTGGAAACTGGATCTGCACAGGTGATTGAGACAAAGGTGGATCTGGAAACTGGATCTGCACAGGTGGCTCTGGCTTACGAGTCTGCTGAGGTAATCGAATCTGCACAGGTGGCTCTGGTAATTGAATCTGCACAGGTGGCTCTGGTAATTGAATCTGCACAGGTGGAATGGACACGGGTTGAGGAGCAGCCAAGGCAGGTCTGGCAATCATCACAGGGGGTCGTACGACCGGTGTAACGAGTGTTTTGTGGGATTTTTTTGGAATCCTAAAATGTTTCTTGGGGGAGGATACACCTCTTCCTCCAAAGGTCGCTTGCTCGTCTCACCATGAGCCGGGGTCGGAGGAGGTAGCTTGTAGGCTTTCTGATGATATCGCTTCACCTTTCGGAAATCCCCCAGGTTGAATCCGCTCTGAACAAGTTGAGGAAGAATAGTTTCGGGATAATGTCCACCCCAAATACGGTCTTTTGCACTGTAAGTAAAATGTAACGAGTTCCTGCCGGGATGGGATAGGCTGTATGGGGCTCCAACACTTTTCGATGATAGAGCATTTGGTCAAAGGCCTCAAAACTCCTTCTATACAGATTGAGTTTGCTTTGATACTTTAAACTGGAGGAGGGCAGTTCGTACATCAGCATGGGCACATGGGTTGTTTGGATCAAATGAATCTCCCCCCGTTTCACGGTGCGAAGTCCAAAGGTGAATCCAGTTTTTACGATGTACATGTTTTCGTACAGGAATCCCATCCGTTTGTCCGTATTCTTCAGCGGTCGATCGGGATTTCTCATTAAGCCTTGCGACACCTTTTCCCACATCATCTCGTCCGGTTCAAAGGGATTTTGTCTCCTCGCTGCCAACACGGCCCGCTTGAAATTGTCCATATACGATCGTCTGCAATGCCAACTATCGTTACAAAACATGACAAACACACGTTTCGTGGCCATCTCCTGATACAGGATGAATGCTTTGACGAGGCCCTGTCGAGCTGCATATTCCAACGTCTCGATTTTCTCGGGCAGCGTCACTGGTACCACGGTGCTGGATAGGTGCTCTGGGAAGGCATCGATTGCGTCCATGCTGCTGGCGAGTCGAGAGACGACTGATTTGAAGCGTCCCAACGAGCTCTCCTTTTATACGTTTCAGACAGGATGTGGGCGGAGCTTGCCCAAACCAATCTTGCTCACGAATGAAAAATGGGATTGATGGGTTGATGCAGAATGGCGCACATGCCTTGCACGGCTACCCAACGATGACAGTGCGTCTCGCTACAAAAGGGACATTCCCCCCTGTTTCGTTCGTTGGCATTTAACAGCATCACGGGAATTCTTTTGAACGGACTGGCTGAGCTCCAACTCGCTTGAATTTCTTTAAATTTGACCTTGGATTGTTGATCCGTCACGCAAATGGTACCGATATTGAGGTAATGTAAATATTTAAATAGTTCGTTGGGACATTGCCGATCCAAGGCATACGAGACGACACCGTTGGTGAGCGTGAATCCCTCGTCTCGGAGACACAACACGGCCAAACCTTGGCTGTGGAAAAACACTTGAGCCGACACTTGAGAAGTGGGAATCAATCGATGGGCATACGGGGGTCGCCTGGGTCTAAAGTCAGGTCTACGATAGGGTGGTCGGAAATTGGGTCTGCGATACAATCTGGGATCTCGGGGCCTATTCTCGTTTCGTCGAGGAGAAGGTCGAGAATCTCGTTGAATGATGGAAGCTACGTTTCTCACAGGTGAATTCATCCTTCTCACAGGTGAATTCATCCTTCTCACAGGTGAATCCATCCTTCTCACAGGTGAATCCATCCTTCTCACAGGTGAATCCATCTTTCTCACAGGTGAATCCATCTTTCTCACAGGTGAATCCATCTTTCTCACAGGTGAATCCATCTTTCTCACAGGTGAATCCATCTTTCTCACAGGTGAATGCATCCTTCTCACAGGTGAATCCATCTTTCTCACAGGTGAATCCATCTTTCTCACAGGTGAATGCATCTTCTCACAGGTGAATCATCTTTCTCACAGGTGAATCCATCTTTCTCACAGGTGAATCATCTTCTCACAGGTGAATGCATCTTTCAAGGTGAACATTTCTCACAGGTGAATCTGTCTTTCGCTTTGGCACAGGTGAAGAAACAATTGGTTCAGGTGCAACAGGTGACTCCACGGAATCAGAGGATTCTTCAAATTCCATTCGTTGTGGAGACTCAATGAATTGTTCAGGTACCATAGGTGATTCAGGTAAGGATTCATAAATCATGGATTCTTCTTGAGATGGCTCATGGGATGGAGAAGCCACTGGAGTCAGTGGTAAAGGTGAAAACACAGGTGTTGGTACATTGAACAAGTCAATCAAATCATCATACTCTGGAGAAGAATCCATTGTGTACGATTGAGTATGACGAGACGCGTGCAGTATTTAAACTCTTCTCTCTCTAAAAAAAAAAAAAAAAAAAAAAAATTTTTTTTTTTTTTTTTTGTATCAACCTTTGTTAGTCTGAAAGGTTTGCAAGTGATCTCGAAAGTTGAGAGATGGCTGAAGGAGGTCGAAGGAACCTTTTTATTCTATTGTTCCAACGCCATGTATTGGAAGAGATCCTGTCCACTCTTTTTCTCTGCCACAACTTTGTCAATATTTTATTTTCAACTGACATATTTTGCAATTTAGCGTTCAACTCCTTTTCTTTTGCTTTCAACACGTCATTTTCCTCTTTCAACAAGTCTCTTTCCCTCTGAATCACGTCCCTTTCCCTTTCAATTAGGTCGCTTCTCGCTTTCATCTCGTTGAGAATTTGATCGTTTTTCACTTTCATCTCGTTGAGAATTTGGTCGTTTTTCACTTTCATCTCGTTGAGCTTGGACCTTAATATCACCTTGTGGTCCATGGCACATGCTTGTTTTGTTTTCTTGACCTCATTCATCATATTTTGTTGTTTACGAGACAACACGTACATTTCATCTTTAATGCGTTGAAATGAACGCTCGGCTCCATGGTTTCCCTCCTTTACATGCAATTTTTTGTTACCGTATAGATTCAAATACAGAGGTGTCAATTCCTCCGTTTCCTCGTAACGCGGATGCAAGGGAATCACACAATTTAAACACTTCCAGCCCGTCACATGGATGGGTACACTCCATTTCAAATGACCCCACGCGTCCGGTACACGCTTGGCAACCTTTTCCCAATTCGACACATTTTTACTGCCCACCTGCTCCCACAGTAATTTTTCTATTCCACCTGGAAATAGAGTACAGAGAAAAGCAATACTGTGCGGGTGTAAGGGTCGATTGATGTGAAAATGCGATCCATTCTGCAGATTGTTTAATTGTTCAGGAATCTCGCCCTTGTCACACGACGATTTGGGTTGACTCACGTAGACGATGGTTCGCACCAGATGAAAGGCATTTTTAATCTTGACGCATTTTTTGGCATGACCGCTCTTGGGAAAATCATAACGAACTTTTCCTTTCCAGACGTCTTCAAACGCACTCTCTTGTTCACACGCTACAATCATGTGTCGATGCTGTAGGGTACCCCCACCATCACACAGACACCAAAAGGGTAATAGGACACATTGATCTTGAATCTTTTCCATTTCCCGGCGAAACGTATCAAATACATCCTGTTTTACCATAATGTGAAACCACACCCAATCTTGCCTCAAATAACGCTGAATCATTCCCCACACATCTTTTCCTATCCCCTCTTCCCACATGTCGGGTTTTTCAAGCAACGCATCATAAAACCCACCATATTCGCTCAATCTATCTTTGGTACGACCCTGCATTTCCCGAGGCATGGGTTGAAAGTGTCTACATTCACACACTTTCTCCCCCCTCACCTCTTCCATAATCTCCTCTTCCACCTTGGCCTCGTCTACGAAACGTTGCAAACACGACGTGAGATGATTTATGTTTTCAGGACGATTCTTTTGTCCATGAGGCCATTGTTTTCTTCCGAAACAAAACATGCATTGCTTCCGACCGTCCACCTTATGTGTTTGGGACGCATGTTTTTTATAAAAGTGACGCACGGTCATTTGCTCCAGACATTTGGAACACTCTACCAGCGTGCCAGAGCATCTATTGAGATGTCTGTAAAATGAAGTAGAGGATTTGAACATGTCTCCACGGTCACAAGAAGACGATTGTGTAATAAGCAAGCATTAACCTTATTTATCGTGGATCTGTTCTCGTTTCCTAACCCCCCCCCTTTTGAGTTTCCTTCTTTGAATTTCCCAGTTTAAATTTCCCTCTTGGAGTTTCTCCGTTTGAGCGATGCCCTTGGAAGGAGACGTGGGGCCTCAGACATGTCCCCCGTTGGATGGGATTCATTGGATAGAACTCCCGTGTTTGGCTTCCCTTCCATGATTCGTTCTTTGTACCCCCTTTCAACTGTTTCTTCCACATTCTTACTACACGGTTCCATATTGTTTCCCATCTCGAGTTTTTTTACCTGAAAAGCACTCCACAGGACCCTTTACAGGCCTCTTTACCTGTTTGAAACATTCTTACAACACGGTTCCATTTCATTTACCCTCTCGAGTTTTTTTTACCTGAAAAGCACTCCACAGGACCTTTTACAGGCCTCTTTACCTGTTTGAAACAGGCCCAAAAAACAGGCCCATTATAGCAAGTAGCAGTATAATAAGGAACGTTTTGTTTCCTAGTTCATAATGTATCAAATAATAAGGTGAGTGAAAGGATGAAAATGAAAAGAAGAAATGAATCAAAAATAAAAATAATTTAATAAAATACAGGTAAAATGAATAAAATACAGGTGAAATGAATGTTTCTTGCAAAACATAAAAAATCATTTCAATGGCAGATGGACAAATGATTCTCTCAACAGTTCCACATCAAACCTTCCAACGTTGGTGAGAGGAGGGACCCAAAAAAATGGAAAGGACGTGCTGAGCACATCCTTTCCATTTTTTTGGGTTTGACATTCAAAGTTCAAACAGTCTGCTTACACAGGGGGCAGGTGGGACTCTGGGTCCGCTCCAAACATGCTTTATGAAACATGTGTCTACATTCGGTCGTGAGGGGAAAATGCATGGGCTCCAGGCAAATGGGACATTTTTCAGGCACGCCAAACACGGGATCTGGGAAGGGAGCACTGTACAAGAGTTGAAGAGCCGTGTGACCCAGCGTCACCCATTGTTCCAAATCCTGCGAGCCCCCATAAGACCAGGCCACGCTCGCCTTTCGGTACAGATCAGGTTTCATGCATTCTGTCCAAATGCCCCGAATATAGGCGCCGTGACCCCTTTCAGCCATCTTGTGGAGCACAAGGTCCTTGGATTTGAAAGGTTCGACGGCAAAGAGAAAGGCGAGAGAGCGCAATTTTCCAGATTCCCCCGAAGGACAGAGAACGTTGCACAAGGCATCGAGGTCGTGGAGATGGCGTTGAAAGTCCTGCACCGTCAACACCTCTGGAATGGGTAAAGCATTCAGACGATTCCGGAATTCTTTTAAAAAGGCAGCAAATTCCCCGAAATCGGGGATGAATACTTGACCAGGCAGTGTGCAAACGCTAAATCGTCTCGCATCGTGAGGAATGAATGAGCTCTCTCGCCTCGAGTGCCTCGCTTTTATAGCAGGGAGAAGGCTTCTGATTGGTCGATGCAACTGATATGGAATTTCAAGGCTGGTAGGATTTAAAAAGGATTCATGAGTAACACTTTTAATTCAACCTTGGCTTGAAAAGAGACTTGATGCTGCTAGCCAAAATTATTTTTGAGAGTTTAAATGTTTCGTAAGTATTCATTCAATAGGTTCAACCTTGGCTGGAAAAGAGACTTGTGCTGCTAGCAAAAGTATTATTTTTGAGAGAGGGTAGCGTCATTTTTTGCAAGTGTTATATTCCATAGGTTCCAACCTTGGCATATTTATTGACCCAAAAAAATGGGAGAATGATTACTGGTCCCGAGCTATGCTCCTTTCCAGCAATCATTCTCCCATTTTTCTGGGGCTCAACACAATGTCTACCTTTAAAGGTCGGGTTCTCGCAATGGATTGGGTGCCCTGCAGAGAGGACAGGTGTTTTGCACGTCCAGATGTTGTAACAAGCACCGCATGTGGAACAGGTGCCCACAATGCGTTCTTTCTGGCCAGTGCATGGGACTCAGACAGATGGCACATGAATCTGGTACTTGGAACACGCTCTCGGGCCATTTCAATCCATAGCACCCATCCAACACTGCTTGAGCCAAGTGTGTCCAGGCGGTCAGGTGTTGGGGACCGTGTCTCCTCCACGCCTTGTAGGCCAAGTGATATAGTTTTGGTTTCGCCAAACTAGTCCAAAGGGCTTGTAGAAAGGCCCCTTTTCCTTTGGCAGCCTCCTCCTCCAAATAATCACTGTGCAGGTGGGCCGGTTCTGCATACACAACACATTCAAAGGTGGGCAGGTCACGGGGATCGTAATCGGGCAACACCTTTTGTAGCAGTTCAGCAACGTTACATCGTGGATGGACTCGACCGTTATGATGTCAGAGGGCATCATGTCTGCAGGCACTTTCGAAAATTAATCATAAAGGTTATATAGTCCCCAAGATTAGCCTCCTGGTACTTGGCCAGATAGAGTGTAAAAGCTTTTTCGTCTTCCATGTCTCAGGAATAAATGAAGCAGAGAGCGTCTGAGCCCTGCTTTTATAGTCGAGAGAAGGAGGAAGTGGTTTCTGATTGGCCGATTGTTTTGATAAGGATTCCCAAGGATGAAAGGAGGTCACCTTTCAAGAGGCAAAGGTCCATGTCATCATCCAACCTTGGCATCTCATATAAACCAAAAAAAGGGGAGAATGGGCCAAAGCCCAAACTCCCCTTTTTTTGGTAGGAAAGAAAACAGACGCTTCATTACAATAAAAACAATTATTTATTGACATTCTTTACAGGATGAGGTTGAAGGATGAAACGACACATACCGGATTTCAACAGAGGATGATGTTCGGGCACAAACAAAACAATGGTATGGATTGGTTGAGTAGGGGTTTTTGGTTGGATGGCGAGTTTTTTATTGGGCAAGAAGGGTGGTTGTTCCAAGAGTCTCTTGCCAAGCTCCAGGTGGGAAGAATAGGCCTGGGTACTCTTGTTGCATCGAGTCATCAGAGGTGGAGTAGGCAGGCGTGATGTCACCTCGACATGGGCTCCAGTCATCAAAACAGAGGGATCCACCCTCTCCAAAGGTGTGACTGGTCTCTCGGGTAAGGATTCCACAAGTCTTTTAGCCGGTGGAGAGACACATTTAGCAGGTGGAGAGACACTTTTAGCAGGTGGAGAGACACTTTTAGCAGGTGGAGAGACACTTTTAGCAGGGGGTGTAGGAATTTTGTCAGCTGGTTGTTCAACAGGTGGAGAGGCACTTTCAACAAGTGGTGTATGAATTCTCTCAGGTGGAGAGGCACTTTCAACAAGGGGTGTAGGAATGTTCTCAGGTGGAGAGGCACTTTCAGCTGTTGCACGTTCCTGAGAAAGCTTCCTTTTTACACCAGCCCTCAAAAACGCCATCTTCAAAGATGCCGTCTTGGAAGCGTTTTGGGATTGCATCTGACGCATGTCCTGCACCTTTTGAATAAAGTCTTGGATCCATTTCCTCACCAAGATGGAATCGGGGATGGGAGAGTGTTGAACTTGCAAGACGGGTGAGGTTTTGTAGCTTTCCACAAAGAGGTTGCCTGGATTCTCTACCAAAGCAAAGCCCATTTGGAGACTGGAGGCAAAACTCTCGGCCAACGACGAGAGTTCAGCATTCAAAATGCTAAAGACGACATCGGGAGTCACGAGTTTAGACTTTTGAGTCATGATTGGATAGCGTTTGTAAGGCGGCAGCACATCCTTGCCTTGAATGACCAGGTTGTCGTAACGTTTGGCAAATTCGTACACTTTGGATCGACCCAAGAGAGCTCCAACGTCGACCAGTCGAAAGTAGAGCTTGCCATCTCGTCCCACCATGGCAGCCAACGGATAGTGTTGATTGGGCAAAAGCAGTTTGAACCACATGTTGACTCGAGGAAACACTGAGCGTGTGTGAGGAGCAACGGAAAGCACTGGAGCTTTTATACTCTCCATCAGGAAAAAAAATAAAATGTAGACAACGTTGTGTAAAAAAAAAAAAAAATTTTTTTTTTTTTTTTTTACACAACGTTGTCTACATTTTATTTTACATCTTGACAAGAGTGTTGGAAATGTTTTCAATGCTTTACTGTACATTATGAGTTTATTAAGTATCTCCAACCACCATCTTTGATAAAGTGGTACATTCTTTGCCAACAATTGCTGTTTTCATCCGTCATGTGTATGACTCGGGGTAAATAAACTTTTCCATTCTGTAAAATTTGCTCCACTCTCAATTCGGTGGGCTCACCGTACAACTCGTGTTCTTCAAACACCATCGAATCCAATAAATAGTGAATCGCACAATCATGGAGTGGTTCTTCTCCCCGACCACACACTAAACAATCTCGTCGACAAAAGCATGATGGAACGGAAACGACTGGCATAGTCTAGCAGGATAAATTGAAAATGAAAATAAAATTTCAATTAACTTTGAAACGGCACCATAAACTGGACAAGCAAATGAGATGATGGTTGTGGAGAAAGGTTGTGAGTTTATAAAAGGCACCCACTAAAAAAAAAAAAAAAAAATTTTTTTTTTTTTTTTTTTTTTAGTGAGACATCTCTTCCTTGTCTAGCTCGAGTTGTTCTCTTGAAGTGCTGCGTGTATTACAACTGTCATTTTACTTTTCAATTGTAATGTGACGGCGCGTGACGTCACTTGAATCTGATTGGTCAATTTTCCTTTACAAGTAGATCACGAGCTTGAAATCTCACAGTCTTCATTTGACTGCTGAAGAGGATGGATGAATGTTCTCACTAAAAAAAAAAAAAAAAAAAATTTTTTTTTTTTTTTTTTTTTTAGTGAGACATCTCTTCCTTGTCTAGCTCGCTTGGAGTGCTGCGTGTATTACAACTGTCATTCTGAAGGTTGAAAATTATTGACCAATCAGATTCAAGTGACGTCACGCACCATAGACTTAATGTTAAAGGACTTGTGATTTTTTTCAGTGTATGGAATCCACTGGTTCCATGGAATCGGGCTCGAACCTTTCTATCTCGGTAAATTACAATGGGATCGAGTCCAAATTCTTTCCATGGGGGGTCATGGGACCCCCCTGGTGAACCGGAAATGGCGATATCTCGGCTTCTATGGGGCCTTTATAGACGTGTGACCCCTCAAACGATTCAGAATCGTTTGTAGTGTACAATGACATTTTTGGTTTAGACCTAGACCCCCTGGTTGAGGGTCTAGGCTAAAAAAGCCCATTTGGCCTGTTTTAGATTTTCTCCTCATCTAAAGGTCCGATTTCCAAACTGTTTACGTTGTTGGATAGACTATAAAAGGACCTATCGTTTGATAATATGGATATGGACTTTGGGTACTGGGTTTGGATCCTAGGCTCCAAAACGTATCGACCCTACGAAGGGGCCTAGCTCGGAACCTTGGGGTCATAAGGTAGGGGTCTAACCTATCCACCTGTTTGGAATGACAAGCCCTTTCAAATAATACCCCTTACAAGACCCTACCCCCCATAGGAGGGTCTCTAGGGTTACAGAAAAGGTGGCCCATAGGCTTAATGTGATTTTTTCGCATTATAATGCTATGGAATCAAGTACAAACCTTCTATCTCGGTAAATTACGGTCGGATTGGGTCCAAACTTTTTCCATGGGGGGTCATGGGGACCCCCCTGGTGAACCGGAAGTCGCGATATCTCGGCTCCTATGGGGCCTTTATAGACGTGTGACCCCTCAAAAGATTCAGAATCGTTTGTAGATTACAATGATATTTTTGGTTTGGATCTAGACCCCCTGGTTGAGGAACTAGGCTAAAAAAGGCCGTTTTGGCCTGTTTTAGATTTTCTCCTCATCTAAAGGTCCGATTTCCAAACTGTTTACGTTGTTGGATAGAACATAAAAGGACCTATCGTGTGATGCTATGGATATGGACATTGGGTACCGGGTTTGGATCCTAGGCTCCAAAACGTATCGACACTAAAAAGGGACCTTGCTCAGCCCCAACGCCCCTAAGGTAGTCGAGTAACCTATCCATCTGTTTGGAATGTCAAGCTCTTTCGAATGATACCCGTTACAAGACCCTACCCCCCATAGCAGGGTCTCTAGGGTTAAAAAACAGGTGTAACCTTGTCTTGAACCTATCTCGGCTTCTATGGAGCCGATAAGCTTTTGCAACATGTCAAATGAAAGAGACGAGCCAGTAGATGGCAACACTCTACACGCTTTTGCCGTACCCCCCATAGGAGGGTCTCCAATGAGTGAAAAAAAACAAAATTCAAAGCCAATTTCCTGGGTTCCTATGGCACCTATAAACTTGAATTGCACATTGTATGACGTGGGCTTCAAGCCCTGTCGAATCATGTACAACTCTTGGGTATACCCCCCATAGGAGGGTCTGCAATGAGTGAAAAAAAACAAAATTCAGAGGCAATTTCCTGGGTTCCTATGGCACCTATAAACTTGAAATGCACATTGTATGACGGGGATTTAATGTCCCGTCATACAATGTGCAATTCTTGGTATAGGTGCCATAGGAGGGTCTCGAGAGTCGAAAAACGAACCAACTTCAAAAGCCAATTTCCTGGGTACCTATGGCACCTATAAACTTGAATTGCACATTGTATGACGTGGGCTTCAAGCCCTGTCGAATCAAATACAACTCTTGGTATACCCCCATAGGAGGGTCTGCAATGAGTGAAAAAAAACAAATTCAGAGGCAATTTCTTAGGTTCCTATGGCACCTATACCCAATAATTGCACATTGTATGACGGGACATTAAATCCCCGTCATACAATGTGCTTTCAAGTTTATAGGTGCCATAGGAACCCAGGAAATTGACTCTGAATTTTGTTTTTTT
>BMAO01006014.1:0-23328 GCA_019973975.1 Trichonephila clavata | reverse complement strand
TGGAGTGGAGACTCGGTAAACACGAATTTTACGAAAATAGACCTCAAAAGGTGGTAGCGAGAGCTTAAGGGGCAATTTAGACAAATATTCCCGTTTTTGAACTATTAGACGTACAGACTTGAAGTTTGACAGACATGATTCTTTTATTGAATACATATCTGTTAAGAATGAGTTTTGTGGATATTGACTTTCAAAGGGGACATTAGACAAAAAAAAATCCGGATTGTGAACTATTAGACTACCTAAATTTGGCAAGCATGTTTCTTTTGTTGAGTAGAGATTCGTTAAGAACGGATTTTTTTGCGGAAATTGAATCCTCTAGGGTGTATAGATAAAAAAAATCGTTTTCGAACTATTTGGCCTACAGTAAAGAAATTTAGTATCCATGTTTCTTCCTTTGACTTGAAATACCCTCAGAAAGGGTCAAACGGAGATCGACTACAGAGGGTAGTTAAGCGGCATATTTATAAAAAAAATTTGTTTTTGAATTGTTAGACTTAGACTTAAAATTTGGCAAACATGTTTGTTTTGTTGAGTAAAGATCTACTAAGAGTGGGTTTTGTGGAAATCCATTTTGGGAGAGGGGGTTGTGGGGCGTAAAAGGTAATTAATTCTATTTCTATTTGAGAAATTCCAGTCCTTTCCGTATTTTTAAAGAGGCGAGAGTTACAAGAATGTTTTCAATACAATCGAACGTTAAATGTGATAGGACTTAGATATCAATATTTTATATTTATAAAAACAATATGTATCCATACAACATCATGAAATGCCAGTGTGAAGCAGGTTGGTAACGGCTAGTATATATATTTATTTTAAGAAGTACGTTTTAGTTCTTATATGGTTTCTTACAAAGAAATTAACCGATAACACATTTTAAAAGAGCGAGGGGATTTCACACAAAAAAAAGTTAATGTAATATGATATTTTTAATGGAGCAGAATTCTAATAATGATTATAGGAGAAATGAAATCTTAATGAAAAATTATTTCTGTGATACTGAGATTGCACCATCTATCGGTAATAAATGAAAGTAATGTTTATGTCGTGAAATCATATTTAATTTCAGAACACTTGCGTTTTTCACATTCAACTGAAAAAAAAATCTGATATAAATTTAAAAATGGCTTCAATATTTTTAGTGATACATAAAAAAACCTAATTTATAATTTTTATCATTATAAAGCAATACAAAAACTCTCTTTTTTAAAAAAATTAATAAAACCCTTTATTCAACAAGCGAAAACAATTTCATAAAATATTCACACATTTTAAATTCATATTAAACATAAATAGGAAAGAAAAATAACGAACATTTAGCATTTATCTGAGCATCCTTTGAAGGGAAATTTTTTTTCTTCTTGTAATCAGATCAATTTTCTTCCGCAGTATGAAAAGTAAAACATTTTCTGTAGTTCTTTCATTGAAAACCCAGTAAGCTAAGCATATATCTCCAAGTTTATATTTAGAATATTTATGTGTTTATCTTGATTCATAATGTGTTCTGTAACAACTGAATTACCCGTACTAAAGGCTAAAAAGCATACACATAAACTATAATCGATTCACCCTGTTTTTAATAAAAAGCTTTTAGTTCATTCCTTTGAAATTTCTCTCCATACTAATTCATGAAGTTTTCATTCAACAACTACTAAAACAGCATTTTAAAAGAAGACCAATTTAAATTCACCTTAGTTTTAGCAAATATATAGAATTTCTTAATAAAGAGCAGGGGCATAGCTACCGCCGTATTAATGATACAAGGCTCCCCAACTACAGGAGCCCCAACACATGTGATGAAAATTTGTTAATATATTAAAGGGCCTCTAAAATGTTTGTGCAAGAAATTTTGATACGCGGCCCACTTAAGGTATCCGACTACCCTAAAACTGTGAATTTTGCCAAAAATTGACAAATTCTTTTTATGATTTTATTTTATGGGCCATCTTATTAGCTTTATAAAAATACCAACCTTACCATTTTTCGTTTACCAGAACAAAAACTACAAGTGTTTTAGTAAAAGCAGATGCCATTACGTTAAGCAAGATGTCCTACTTTGAAACGCGTTTTACTCGAATGTGATTTTTTGAAAATAATCAAACGGGGTCAACGATTGCCAAAAAAGTTTTGAAACATAATTAACTGTGAAATTTTTTCTGGTAAGTTCTGTTACAATAGTAGAATTGTTTTATCCTTCAGATGTATCAATCATTGTTTTATTACAAAATTTACAGTCCCTTATGTGAATATAATCACTGTCTTTTTAAGTATTTTTATGTAGTGACCCAGATAAAGTGCCGTAGTTTTTGTAAAAAAGAAAATATCTTTTATCCTGAAGGTCATTTCAAAATTGAATAATATAGTAACACATTAGATTGAAAAAATTGAAAATTTGACCATAAACCTTCGGTGCAGAATGGGCCGCGTTTAGGCTATTTTTTGTCAATTTTTACCTATTTTTTCCCATTTTAGTAATAATAATTTCTTTTTTTCTTCTTAATTTTAGCACATTTTTCTTAAAATGCACTAAACAAATCTAAAAAAAAAAAAGAAAAAGAAAGAAAAGAAACGAGTCTTACAGTAGTCGCATATGATGTGTAACATCTGACTTTTTATCATGGTAAATACGCAATAGTGACTTTAATCCTGAAAGAAATGAATCGGTTATGACTGGAAATAATTTTCTATTGAATAATTATATCTTTAATGAAAATTTTATTTCATTAACACAAGGAGTAATGCAGTTTTTTATCAAAAATATTTATTATTGTTCAATTTGGGGAAGAGCGGAGATAATAGATTTATGAAAACTAAAGTATGACACATATACTTGTAATTTCAAAGAATTTAAAGATCGTTGAAAACCGGCGTCAATAACAGTACCACTGTTAGTTGTCGAAACATTTCGATTAGTGTTCATTTCGTGCTTGAGTTCCTCTTTCAGAAAAGCTATGAGCGGCTCAGCTTCTGGCAAACTGAAGTTAACGTTAAAATCACCACTCAAAATCATGGAAGCGAGTGATAGTTTATTTTTAAAAAAAAGAGCAGAACCACCTTCGGTATACGGTAAAAGTACAAAATGCAGAAATCTTTAATTTTTTTAACTGATTCGGAGAAATGTATGCGACCATCAAAATGACAAGACTTGCTGGTATGTGCGGTAGGCGGGCTTCTTAATTGCTACTACAGTTGGACCCCCAGACGAGGGTAGCGAAGAGACACCGTCAAGCGTATGCTTAAAATTAGAAATATTAGAGAAAATCGAAAATACCCGTTTACTTAATTAGTTTTTTTTTTAATCGAGAAATCTTTTTTAATCACAATTAAAAATATTTTATTGACAGCGACAGGAATTAACCTCAAAGTATGAAATGATAAGCACTTAAATATTTATTCAAATAATTCCATATTACTTACTCCTATTTTTTTTAAGAATGATGAGCTTTGTCAGACGCTTACCAGGAAATATAATAATTTTTTTTAAATATATAGTTTACACATATATAAATATATCCTGAGATTTCAAACACAACGAGCCCTGAGACTAACACATTTGAGCGTAATAATCACAAGTTTATACTGGATGAAGTCTAATAAGACTTGCTGGTGTGTGCGGTAGGCGGGCGTCTTAATTGCTAGTAGAGTTGGACCCTGAGACGAGGCTAGCGAAGAGACACACCCAAGGCGCTGAATTGGTCAAATCAAACAGCGCGCGATTCCCCCGACTTCCTGTTACGCATTTCCGTCCCTTTTCACGAAATCCCTCCAACAAATATCCAACAACCGAGAGTAAAGATGTTACACATAAAAAAAAACACATATCTCCTTTAAAAAAAAAAGCAGTTTTAGCAACCAGTCGGATACCTTAAGACTATATATATAACTACGCCATTGATAACGAGGAATAACGATTCAGTTATTGTATCCATCTGATCTGATGAACCGTCTAACGGTATTATTGTTACATCCATGGCTCCCTCTATCGGTCATTTTAAAATCGAAAGAATTATGCTACTCTCTCTCTCTCTCCCCCTCGGGGGCTCTCCTTCTTTAGGTGAGTACGGGTGTCACAATCCCGAGGTGCCCTAGTGATCTTTTCCTTTTCCCACGGGGTTTACTGTCTTTGGTAAACACGGGCTTCGCGAACCCGGGGTACCGTAGTGATCCTTCTCTATTTTCGACCCTCTTTCTTGTCATTCAATTCATTCTTTATTTCTCTTCCCGTCTAGACCACAGATATTAAAACAAATGTTTGGCGCAGTATAGCCGAAATCGGCTCTTGCGCCAATAAACCCCAAAATCACTCACTCTCTCTCTCTCTCTTGATATTCCTACTTTCCTCCTCATATCTAGACGAATGTTATCGCTCTGAATGTAAAGTGCATCAGAAAGGGCAACAATTAATTAAAGTTCCTCTAAAAAGCTCTCGGATTTTAGAAAGTACTCCTTTTGTGCAGGGACGTCTTAAGGAATGGACCCGGGCCTCACCACCTTGGGTGCCTCGTTCTGTTCCCGACTCTGCCTTAATAACAACATAGTCCGGATGATGTTGATGGTCAGATATTATTTCCGTACACATTCTACAAAAGGGAATTTCAAACTGTATGTCAGCCGCTCATCATATAGTGGTACTGACCCTGACTGCGGTGCCGTTGGGGCTGGGCTCGAATCCCGGGGAAGGCAGGGACGTCTTAAAGCATGGGCCAACTGGGCCCGGGCCTTGACCACAATGGAGACCCCATTCCGTACTTGACTCAGCCTTATTAAGATCACAATTCGAATAGATTCAACTGCCAAATGTTATTTTTGGTTGTACTCACCGAAAAACTGCGATTTTTGGTCGATATGTCAAATGGTCCTATATTTTATTGTAAAAAAGTTCCATTAAAAGTTTTTAAAGGGACAATGCTCTTTTATCAGGTATTCCTATATCAAATTATACATATATGTATATTTAACACTTCATGTAAGAAGCGCTTAGAATCAAAATGAAAGCATAACACAAGAAAAAATTTACATTAAGATACTTCGGGGGAAAAGATAAAGAGCTCTTTATATAATGTATACTAGCTGGTATACCCGTTCTTCGTACGGGTAAATTGAAAAATAAAACTATAGATAACGAAGGATAAAGAAACTTCTGATTAGTTCATTTTAAGTGAATTGCAAAGTAAACGTCAAGGAAATAACAATTCAGTAAATAGAATAGAGCGAAATCATTTAAATAATTAAAACTGAATTATACGGTATTTCCCTAGGTCATTTATCAGTCAATATATAAAAAAAAATATCTAAATCAAATTAATAAACATTATCAATTACGCTGCTGTGTGAGACGATTTCAGCAAAAATAAAAAGGGATAAAAAAAAAGGAATATTTTCAAAAACAAATACTTAAAATTTGGAAAACTTCTCTTGTGTTTGAAAAATGGAATTATTAAATTTTTCACACTATGAATATTTACTCTAAATGAGTAAAAGTCATTAAAAATCAACTAAAAGTTTAATGCATTAATAGAAATTTTATAATACCGTAACACAAAATATTCGATAAATGTTTAGTTTATAATTAATACATTATCTTATTTAAGAACTAATTTAATCTTCAAAATAAAAAAAAAAAAGTTCAATAGAAAAAATTACTTAATTTGGAATATATTTTAGGATTAAATCTATTTGTTTATTGAATACACAAAGTTAAAAACACACTCACAATCAGACTTAAACACAATTATTTACATATTACTTCATTGTAAACAATGCTTTTCGTTTTTTTTTTTCTGCTTGAAGGATGATCAAATTGTCAGGGGAACTGACTCTTGAACATGCCACGTAAAACTGACCATGCGAAAAACAGTCATTTCTTAGATCTATGCCGGCCATTTTCAAAGTTTGTCCCTGCGCTTTATTGATAGTCATGGCATAGCAAACTGTAACAGGATATTGGATACGTTTGAATTCGAAATGGTAGTCCGATGGTATCAGAGGAATTCTTGGGATAAATACGATCTCTCCTTCGTATTTTCCTGTTAGTATCGTAGCCTAGATAACGTTTTTGTGCAAATTTTTCACCTGAAGCTTGGTGCCATTGCACAATTTGGGGGGGGGATTCAAATTACGCAGTAGCATTATTGGTGCTCCAATTTTGAGTAGAGAACATGAGGTGGTATTCCAGGTGGATTAAGAGTATTCAAAAACTCCACCGGATAATGGACAGCTTCTTCTGCCTCCATTACTGAATCCACAGATTAATACTTTGCATGTTTAGCGGTCAGTTTGTTTAACAGAAAGTTGTTGATGTTGTTAGCTGAGTCATTTGTTGGAGTGAGAATAGCTCTTTCTTTCAACCATGTTGAGCAATCTACTCCAACCTGATGGATATTTAGATATATTCTCTCAGTCAAGGTTATCAAATCTCCAACAATATTACCAAGGCTTTCCGGAATATTTATTCTTCCTTCTACTTCCTTAATCTTTCCGTCTCCTATATCAATGAGTAGTTTTGAAAACATTTCAGCTCTCAAATCATGTTGCAGATGAATACGCATATTAATTTTCAAAGATAGCACGTTGATATGAGGCCATAAAAAGGATGTTTTAAGACAGGCCTTGACGATATCTGCTCGTGTCTCACGTAACACAACAGGTAAGGTCTGTCTAAAGGGCCCGGACAATAAAACAGTTTAGTCCTCCATGATTTGGTTACAGCCTCGTATGTCTGGAGCGTCCTGTTTAGAGCTTCAATACCTTTTTTGTGAGCCATAGTACACTCATCCCATATAATAAGTTTTGCTTCTCTGAGAATATGTGCCATATCACTTTGTTTAGAAATATTGCAATTAACAGTTTCAGAATGATGTAAGTTGAGTGGTAATTTGAATGCAATGAGCTGTTTTTCCTCCATCAATTAAAGTAGCAGCTATTCCTGAAGAAGCAACGGCTATAGCTGTACTTTTTTCACACCTGATTTTGGTAAGAAACAAATTAATTAAAAAGGTTTTTTCCTGTTCCACCAGGTGAATCAAGGAAATATAACTGACCTGAGTTGGAAGTAATACTATTTAATTTTTGTCATATATTTCTTTCTGTTCTTGTTTTAATTTTGGAACATTTTCTGCAACGATTTTGCTAAGATAAACGGTGTCGTAACCTAGTTTCTTCTCATAGTGATGGTTACTAATTGCAAATCCTGCCTCTCGTGATGGTGATAAAAATCAGAACTGTAAGAGTGCTTTACCCGACATAGATATGACAATATCTTCAAGAAGAACGAGACATTGATTATAAATAATATCAAGATATAAATCGATATTTACTTGCTCTGCTTCGAATTGTTTTTTGACATCTTCTGCTAAACTATCTCGGTGTTTCTCCCACAAATTTATTGGATCTCCAACTTGACAGAAAACTAATATTATGGCAAACAGCTCACGGATTTTATTAGGAGATTCAGATATCGAAGCTTCTTCTAATGTGCTATTCCAATGAGTATCATCTTCCAGCAAGCCAAGAGCTCTGCAAGCGGCTTGGAATGAGGCTGGACTACTCCTGCTACAATTTTTAATGCAGTAAATGATGTTGGCCACGGATCTTATGTAAGAGTAGGCGTAAGTAATAGCACTCAGCATTTCCAGGATGTACAGCATACACTCTTCCCAAAACCTGATCTTTCTTGATTTCCAGATAACCTGAAATAGCCTTTCCTTTTTTCCTTCTATAAAATTTGTTATTTTTCCATACATAGTATGCTGGAACTTCGCAATACAAAAGAGTTTTTACAAAATTATCAAACTCGGCAGGGTTCAAAAAAGGCCTTCAGTGTAGTTTTTTGAGGAATGATGATTTTGTGGATGGCATTGTCTTCGTAAAATAAACTCATTGTCCATTTTCTAAATGTACAGAAAGGTGCATAACAGGATGAAACCTCTCATGAATAGGAAAGCCTAAAATCCGCCAGACTGCTTCAGAGCTACTGATGTATCGACCCGACTCGTATCTTGTAACCTCATCAAGATCTTCAACACCTAATGTCGCTTGGTCGGTTCCCTTATTTACATATTTGCAAATATACTTTATTAATTTTACAGGATTGCAAAATTCAACATTGATATGAGCATTAAAGGTGCGAGACAGAACGGGGTTGTATGATACAACCCACCGATTGTCAACATTATTTTTTTTGTGTTACTATTCCGCCATCTTCCGGAGATCTTCTACGATACTGGGGATATCCATCTTCTCCTGTTTGTTTCCTTCCGGAAACACCTTGGATATTTTTTTGTGCAGGTACCACTCAACATACAGGGTGAACATTTGTTGATGTGTCCACGTGGGCCACGAATCATAGTTGTTCTTATGATTTCATAGAGAGCAGCGTCAATGTTAGAGTTGAGTAATTCAGCACAAATAACTTCGTCAACAGACTCTGGTCTTATCTTATATTCTAACCACAGAAGAATATGAACGTGAGGGAAGCCACGTTTCCGCCATTCTACAGTGTACATGTGACACCTTACAATTCCAAAAATGCAACCTTTCTTTAGAAGCTTCATCATATGTTTTACCTTCTCACGAAAAACCCTTGCTATTATGTCATGTCTATCATGTGATTTCTGACCTTGATTCAAAGGATCAACTATTTCTGGCCATTTAGGGCTGCACGTAAGTGTAATAAACAAATCGGGCCGTCCAAAATGTCGCACATAGGTCATAGCATCTTGAGTTCGTTCGTGCATATAGCGAGATCCACCAGTGAAAGAAGGCAACACAGCCATTTTACCTAATTATGATAATTGTCAGTCAGTTGCTGTTATCGCATCCTTAAGGTGAATGTATTCTTCACTTCTCAGATTTTTTTTTGTTGTGACGAATCCAGTTGAGTCTTTCACTCTCAATTTTTTGCAAACATGTCAATTAAAAAATTGATTTAACAGATTGCGAAACAACAACAGATGACATACTTCACCATCACGCCTCCATAATTCTGTAGCTGTAAAATTCAGAAGCAGACACTGTCTTACTGAGAGGGATTTTAGTCATTTCATGACGTTTAGGTATATTGATTTTGGTAGCCATCTTCTCCACGGAAGAACATTCAGAGGGTACTGCAATGCTTCATAGGCACGATGTGTCTCATTGAATTCGCATTAATGTACTGTCTCTACAATTAAGAACGATATCTCGTTTTCAAACTCTTGTCCAACGATGACAACGGCCACTTCTTTTGTCTGAGGAGCATTAAAACGCCCTTGATGTTCCCCAAAAGGCTTTCTTTCAGCGTTAATAACTACTTTAAACTCTTTCTGGTCTTTAGGTACTGAATCAATAGCAACCTTAAAATCCATTATATACTTGTTATGCTCATGCAGTGACTTTTGAAGTTGACTTATCAATTCTGGTTTGATTCCAGGATAAATTCCACAGCGGATGTCTTTTTCACGGTGATCGTCTCCCATAAAATTTACTTGGAAAAATGAAGGTTTTTGATGATCTCCGGCCATTAAGCTCCCTATTCTACGATAAACCTGCCCTTGCACTTTAAAAGTTGGCATAAAGTTGCCCTCCTTTATTTCTTTAGCTCCGAAAGATGTCATTTGAAAGCATCAATTATGCTTACGAATAGTTGAAAGAAAATGCTCTGATAATGGATCTTGATGGGTAAGGAGGCTGTGTGAAGGTTCAGGATATGGTTCCAGATTAGGGAGCTGAACTTTACCTCCACTGCAGCATATTCCTTGAGTTTCATCCTTCCATTTCAGACCACGGCACCAAGAGCAAGGTAACCGAGGCCCAAGATTTACGATTTCATCCATTGAATAATCAACATTAGGTTTATATTTAAAAGCAGATAAAGGCTTAGAAGTCCAAGGCAATAATCTAATTTCAGATATTTTTTCTTTGTATTTATTACTTTTGGTTCGAGCAACATGGGAATTTTTAGATACATATTTTTTAACTGTTTTTCTATTGACTTCGGGATGCCTTTGAGTATATTTTCTTACAGCCTCTCTATTTACTTCTAAGGGACTTTGAGTATATTTCTGAACAGCATCTCTATGAACTTCTGGGTGACTTTGAGTAAATTTCCGAACAGCCTTTCTCACTTGCTTATATCGGATTGGGCTTGTAAATCTTTTCCTACGTTTTGTTCCTTTTTTGATTGAATAAAAGAAGTAGACTCATCTGGTTTACATACATCAGACTTACAGTTGTATCCATGCTGACAGGAAAAATATTTTTCACATCCTATTTGTTCAGTGGAGGCTCATTAAATTGGCTTAATTGAATACTATTAATTTATTGCTGCATCTGAGGGAAACTAATGCATCAAAGTGGCCTTCATTAAAATTCCCTCGTAAACCAAAGTTTCGTGTTCCTTGTAAAGCATCTCCAAAGACAGCAATCAAAGAACCATCTTGATACCAGGGCCGGATCTACGTATGGGCTTAATGGGCTGCAGCCCAGGGCCTCCGATCCTCGTTGAAGAGAAACAAACAGAAAAAGATGCTTACAATCAAAATAGTAATAAAATAATAACCAGTAAAAAAAATACATTAAAAAAAATACCCGAAATACCATACCAAAATTTATTTTTATTTTCGAGAACAAGAGCACAATTTACTTTAGTTCTTCCGCCTTACCACAGAATACGCGGAAATTAATAATGAATAGACAGAGGCTCTATCATAGGACGGTGCCGATGAGCATCGAGCACTTATACAAACGTAGTGGCACTTTTTCTGTAGCCATTTATTTTTGTGCAATAGCTGCAATCAGGTTTTGGGCCCCAAAACAGATCTTAAAAAGGATTGAAAAACCATAGTATAACATAAGCTTTGGGCCCCCTAAAACTTTGGGGGCCCCCGCAGTGCGGGATTGCAGGGGTTTACGTTACGCCATTGAAGTGAAAGGGAAAGGAACTTAGTCAAAGAAAACGAAGAAACACAACAAGCAAATATTAATGAGAAAAATATGCAGTATCTCGATGACTAGCAGCCTTTTGAAAAAGATATTGTTCAGCCAGAGAATGTCAGTAATGCCCCAACTGAAAGTGTTTAGGTAATGTTGGGTTTGAGTAATACGTTGACGTGGATTCGTGGTCTAAATCGCTAAGTAATAATTTTATTGATTGTGTTATTTCCCATGAAATGAGTTATTTTCAAGAAAAAAATCCAAACAATATATATTCTGTTTCGGTAAGAGTACAAAGGACAAAATAGATCATTTTCGAATAATTATTTCATTAAAAAGCTTTAAAATGGCCGAGTGCTAGAAAGATCTTGGCTATGTTATACAACTGGTATTGGTAGTGTTTTTTGTTTGACTTGCAAACTTTTTTCTAAAACAAATTCTCAATACACAACCGACTTCTCTGATAGGAAACACTTAACAAGTTGTTTAGAAAATCAGGAAAATTCTATTGAACATAAAAATTTAGTGTTAGTTTGGTTGACACGAAAAGAAAATAAATCTGTTTTACAAGAAGAGGGCATGACGAAGGAAATTCATTTGGGGACGAGATTTTGTGTATTAGTGGTTCTCCTTTAGGACAGTGGTCTTTAAACTTTTTCAACTCACGGAACCCCTAGAACTTGAAGCTACTTTCGTGTAGCCCCTGGAAATTGAAAGTGCTTTCGTGGAACAACTTGAACCAGAAAGTGTTTTCGTGGAACCCAATTCCAAACACATACGCCGAGGAATATGTCTCAAAGTAATATTTAAAGTAGGTCAACATGTTACAGACACTTCATGTAAAAGTACTTAAAAAAAGTATTTGTATTTATTGTTAAAAAAATTCTAATCTAATTTTGTTAATATAATTTACTTATTAATAATATTAATATATGATTCACACACACAAGTGTCACCTATCCATGCATTATATTTAGAAACTGGGATATGTGATTCCTTTTTTTCACAAGGTCGAAGTCTAGGTCTGTTGAGATTAAGTGCAATCGCATTACTTATTTTGAGTTGAGTTTGCTTTTATACTTTGTTTTTGTAGCCACTTACGTGAGAAATATATTTCACTTAAACACAATCTTCTGAATAGTACAAAAAATGTTTATAGTTGTGTGAGAAATCCCGAGTATTTTGCATGAGAGAGAATTTGAAACCTAAATTTTAGATGCTGTTCTTGCTTAAATTTAGATTTTAACATCAACTCTGTTAACACGTTGTTTGTTTTCCTTCATTATCAGTGTTGTATTCCCCAAATTTAAAAGTGTATTTTCCATTAGAAAACTATTTAGTTTGCAAGACGTAGTGCTAAATAACAAGTATAAAATTATCTCGTGGAACGCCCAAGATAGTAAACAATAGAATATTCACAATTCAGTTGAAAGTATATATATGTAATGACTTCTTCTAACTCTTTAACTTTACCCCATTAAATTATTTCCTAATTCTTTGGCACAAGACCCTTATAATATTAATCTCAGTCTAATTGCTCGCGCGCATTTGCATCCAATCACGACTCCTGTTACACAAGAGTCGTACGACCTTCACCGCCAGTCTAAAAACTCGGAGCAGACGGTTACGCTCTCTCCTGCCTTTTGTCTGTCTTCATCATGTAACTGGCTGCAGCTAGCGTTTGTGCTTTGTCCACTCACCAACAAATGTGTTTGTCCCTGCTGTTTTCGCTTATGTGCTTTTTTGTGTTGCTAGAAATAGTTTTTGTGTGAATTGTTGCAATATCCTGTTCAAGAAACTAATAAAAGTTTAAAAATTTCAAATCTTCTCTACTATGCCACGACTACAACATAATGAAGCATTTAATATGTAAGCAAAATTTGAACATTTATGTTTAGTTAGAATTTTACGAATATTGCGATTAAAAATTGTAGGGGCATTTCGAAAACCAAAAGGGAGAACTTGAAATTCATATAAACCTTCAGTTGTCATAAAAGCTAATTTTTCTTTATCATGGAGAGGAATGTGCCAGTAACCACTTGCAAGGTCAAGAGTAGAAAAAAAATTAGCATTATTTAATTTATCTAGCATGAAATCTATTCGAGGCATCCGTTTTACAAATTGCATTCAGTTTTCTGTAGTCAATGCATAGTCTTGTTTTTTTGTTTTTCATCTCTTTATAAGCCAAAGTAACAGGGGAAGAATAACAACTACTTGATTCCTTAATTAAACCTGCATCTAGTAAATTTTGAATTTGTTTATTAATCTCAGCTTCTGAAGTAGCGGATGTTCTGTATGCTCTCTGAGAAATTGGGAGATCTGAGGTTAAATTAATTCTAGGGGGTTCCATTCTTATTTTAACAACATCATATTTATTTTTTGAAAAAACATGGGAGTATTCTGAAATAAGTTGCACCAGGTTAGGAGATAGTTCTTTAACAATCAAAGGAGAGAAAATTTCCTCCGAGGTATTGACTAACTCTTCCTGATTAGGTTTATAGGTTTGTTTACATTTTCCAGTATGTGTAAAGACATTTGTTTGTTGATTTTGCTAGAATTATGTACAATAATTTGTCCATTTTGTAACAATTGGTTATATTCACAATCAATCATAAATTTGTATTGGCTACACTCTGGTAGTCCTAGGATAATATAAGGTAGACTACTATTAATAAAGTACAGATTTACATTCGCTCAATTTGTCCAATTCTTAGAAAAGTTTTACATACTTGGTTTAACTGAAAATTGCCTTGGGCTTGGTTAATACGAAGAGGCCTAGTTCTCTGTGTTGTTAGTTTAAGTTTATTTACAATATCTGCAGAAATTAAAGATAAAGTGGATCCAGTGTCAATAACAATATTTACATTATTTTTACCTGTAAAAGATAGATTGTCCAAGTTAACTAGGCTTGACAATGATGAGACGTGTCCGGACACTTGTAATTGTCAATATGCTAGGCCAGGGGCCTCAGTGGAAGGTTGTTGTCTCTGGTTTGGGATTTGTTGATTACTAACAGGGTTCCCCGAGCTCTGAGAAGCAGTGTTAGTAGCCAACGATGAGTCACAATTATATGGGGTTTGTCTTAATTTCGGTTTGATTAAAATGAACATTGCTGCTTCCAATGGTAAGCATTGAGAATGCCTTGTCGAGTACAAAAACTACATGGTGTTAGTGGCATTCCATTTTGAAAATGTGTGTGGTGGTTGGGTCTAAATCCTCGATTGACAAAATTGTGAGCCTGATGATTTGGAGATGTTGGGGACGCATTCTGTTAAAATTTTGAAAATTAGGTCTAAAAGAGTTATTGGAGGTCTGTAAGAATTTTGTGCTGGTCTATAACTACTTGGTTCTGGTTTAGTTGCTTGTGTTTTCATTAGACGGGTAGCTACCATGAGCCATTCTGTAGGTGAGGTGGGAGGGTTAATGGTCATTAATTGTTTAATATTGGTGGACATTTTTTTCTCCATCAGTCAGTCCTTCCAAAATGAGTTGGGGAGATAGACCTAATTGTCTACCACAATTTAGTTTCTGGTGAAAATATTGATCTAAATTATTTCTTAGCTGGTGTTGAGAGAAATCTGACAAATTTACTATGTTAGGTTTTAAGAAATTTTCAACAAGGATATTACAGAGATCATAAAAATTAGAAATATTAAGACAAGAATTAATATAATGTGTTAGAGCAGAACCTTTAAGGTATTTTGAGATATTAAGAATTTTCCAAATCATTATCTTATTGCTAATTTTGCATGCATTATTAAAATACTCTCGTACCAAGCTTCTTTTCTCATTCCATTTTCGGAGTCAAAAGCTATAATGTAGGGCTCACTGGGAATTTGATTAGTAGCACTATTTACAGCCAAATTGGTTTGATCATCATTTGCCATTTTTAATCCAGATCTGAGAATCATATAGAAATTAAAACTTTTAAATAATTCTTAAAAATTTTGAAGTACAAAATAAAAAATACCAAAATATTAAATTGAAATATCAACACAAATCAAAATATTTGCAGTTACTAATAATCAATATTCAAATATCAAACATGAAAAAAACTTATATTTCTTACTTCAATATATATTTTTACCACAATTAAAACAAGTATTGCAATACTATTAAAAAAATGTCAAATAACTATTCATGGAAATCAATTTGTAGAAAAATATATCAGTATAAAATATGCAATATAAAATATTTTAATTTTTAAGACACTTGAATAAGTAAAATGGAAAAGCATGTATACTAACGATGATTCATTGACATTTTACTTGCAGAAATCGCGCCATTTTTAAATTTGATGACTTCTTTTCATGTTGAACGCGCACCACAATTTGAAGAACACAAATCTATTTAGCAAAAAAAATTTCATTTTTTTCTTAACGCAGGAGCCACAGGAGTTTTCCCATACTATGCAGTAGAAAAACGGGAATCCCCATTCTAGTTGAGCTGAAAACTTTTATGGCCTGGATTTTTTCACATTGTTGTCGCAAGGAGTAGGAAATAGGATTTTATTTGAAGTGTCGACGACGATTTCCTTACGATATTTCATCTTTTTTTCCCCACATATCCCAGCAGGTTATTTTAATCCTGCCGTCTGGTTAAGTTGCCTGAGTTGCTAGGAATTTTGTTTACTTTTTAAATGTTTCATTATGTTGTAGTCGTGGCATAGTAGAGAAGACTTGAAATTTTTAAACTTTTATTAGTTTCTTGAACAGGACATTGCAACAATTCACACAAAAACTATTTCTAGCAACACAAAAAAGCACATAAGCGAAAACAGCAGGGACAAACACATTTGTTGGTGAGTGGACAAAGCACAAATGCTAGCTGCAGCCAGTTACATGATGAAGACAGACAAAAGGCAAGAGAGAGCGTAACCGTCTGCTCCGAGTTTTTAGACTGGTGGTGAAGGTCGTACGACTCTTGTGTAACAGGAGTCGTGATTGGATGCAAATGCGCGCGAGCAATTAGACTAAGATTAGGATTATAACGGTCTTGCGCCAAATGAATTAGAAAATAATTAAACAGGGTAAAGTTAAAGAGTTAGAAGTAGTCATTACACACACACACCACACACCACACAATATATATATAATAATATATATATATATGATGGGGGGGTTATGAGCTTTAGATACCTGTAACTTATTAACTTCATAGAGAACGTGAATCCATTTTGCATACATTTTTATTTCTTCTAGATTTCTTATTATGACTCGTGGAACCCCAGGGCTCCGTGGGGCACAGTTTGAAGACCACTGCTTTAGGAAGTTTAACCCTCAATGTAATAGCGCCGAATGGGCAGTCAATTGAGAGAAATAAGAAATCAAAAATCATACTATATAAATCATTTTATACTATTAAATTTTAATCAGCTCCATCGATATAGTGGCATAGGGATAGCGCACCTATATTTTTTGTGATCGGTCATGGTCGCGTAGTAGGCTTGCTTTTTTTCCCAATTCATTTAATTATTTTTACAATGAAATAATTTTCTTATCAAATTTTCGATATAATTATAAAATAATTGTAATAAAAAATATAAACAATTTTACATATTATAAAACTATTTTTATCTAATTATAAAATTATTTGTAATTATTTTACTTTTTAAAATACAAAATACTTATATAAAATATCATTTAATATAATATATTTTTATAATAAATATTATTTATAAATAATATTATAATGTATTTATAAAATATAATATAAATATTTATATAATTATAGTAATTGTTTTAGTTTTTTAAAATATAAAATAATTACAAAAATATTTAATAAGCCTTGTTTAAATAAATTTATTTAATAGTAAAAATAATTAAATGAATTGAAAAAAAAAAAAAGCAAGTCGATCGCGCCACTCGAACCCTGACAGACCGCGCGGAATGCAGGAACACTACCACCTATGCAACTGCATCGCTGGAGCTGAAAAAAACTTAATTGTATAAAAGCCAAGTACGAATTTCGAAGGCTATTTTCTCGGAACTGTTTGTTCGGCACTATTATAGTGACAGTTCAACACACTAAAGGAGTACTACTATTACACAAAATCCCGTCCCCAAATGAATTTCCTTAATCGTGCCCTCGTTAGATAAACAGTTACAGGAGCAGCTATGAAAAGATGCACAGTATAATATTACCAGAATGTCCTCAAACATGTTATTACAGCAGTACAGTATTTGGCTATAAAAGGTTTAGCATTTAGAAGTACCGAGGAAATTTTTGGTTTTCCTTCTAATGGTTATTTTATGGGTGCCCTGCAACTGCTAGCAGAGTTCGACCCATTTTTTCGTGAACATATTGAAGAGTGTGAACTACGAACAAAATCGTTAATATCGTAATTATCAAAAACGATATATTAGTAAATAATGGAGATCATGGGCAAGCGAATCATTAAAACAATTACAACTCAAATAACGTTTACACAAAGCACTGTTCAATTATGATGAATTCAACCCCAAATTTGTCCCACCATGACCAATTTGCTATTGTACTACGATATTGTTTTCGGAAAAATGTATGAAAGTGTTATTATGAAATGTATTATGTTTGTGAAGCGAAGCGTGCATTTTTAAAATGTCACATGTACAGAAATATAGAACAATGAAAAATACTAGAATTACTTATTTATCACTTCTTTCTATTAATACTGATCTCACTAAAGACTTAAAATGTGATGAGCAAATGAAAGAATTAGCAACATAAAAGTTAGAGAAGTTTTTTTTTTTTGTAAATTATGTTATTGTTTATAACGTATTCAAATTGTTTGAAATAAAAAAAAACCTTAAGAGAGAGTTTCGTATATTTAAAATTTTGCCCCACAAAAATTTTTTTAGGAAAATGGCAAAATTTTTAATTATTTTGGGGGCCCCCAGGTATCATTAGCCCAGGGCCCCCAAAGGTCACGGTCCGGCCCTGGTGCCAGGAAGAAAAAATGGGGAACTCTGACAGTTTTAAACGTTTGAACAATTATAACTTAAGGTTCTTATTAAAATATTCAGTTATATTTCCATCTACCTCTGAAATTGGCACATTTTATTGGACTAAGTGAAGCCATTTCTGGACAGTGTAGCATTGATAATTAACAAAATATATGCTATAAATTTGGGACTAAAACCGAGTAGTGAAAAATTGAAGCAAGCACTGAACATTCGGAACAGTCCCGGGAAATTTGGGATAATGTACAATCAAGTTCAAAGAAAATTTTTAAAGGAATTAAACATGAGAAAGAAAAAATGTATTAATATTTCTTTTTAACAACCCTGAAGTTATAAAAAAAAGGAGTAAGAAAAACTTATACATTTTTCTTCATTGAAGTAAAATTTTCAGGAAAAATCAATCTCATTTTTTAAAACAAATATTAAATTTGTATATCTCAATACATCAAATTCAAATTTTTATTTCAAGAAATTATAATTCAATGAAAGAAAACCGCCGCTGTCATGTAATAATATATTCTTATTATTAGAAATCTTATTTTTTAATAAAAAGAATTCTGTATGAAAAAAGCTTATTTTTTTCAAAACTTATAACAAAACCTCGTTTTTACTGGAATATGTGTTCCAAGCAAAATATACATTAAGGTATTTTGAAAATTTAGCATTATTTTCCTGCCATTAATAATTAATTTTGAAATACTAAAAACTTATTTTAAAATTATCTCTACTCAATATAGCTAAAAAAAAATCAATAATACTGTTTTATGAAATTTATTTAAAAATTTTTTTTTAAAAAGTACATTAATACTACTGAAGATTGAAATGATTGTAAAACTATAATTTTAATAATTTTTTAAAAATGTTTTCAGTTTTATACTACAGAATTTTAAGTTTAATCACACGTTTTAAGCATAGCTGAAATATGAATCTTATTGTGAACAATGGTTATAATGAATTTTGAGCAACTGAAAAATAAATTATGCCCTTTATACATTAGCTAAATCACAATACAAACATAATTTTGCACTATTTTTTAACTGAAAAATTATATGGAATTCAAGTCAATTTTGTTTAGCATAAGCTGAAATTTTTTAAAATTCTAAACAGTATTTAAAAGGCAATGCATCTAATTCCTACCATTTTATAACAGTCAATATGATATCGATAAATATAAAACACATTTTTCTTCCTTTATCATTAATATATATATATAATTAATATATTATATATATATATATCAATATTTTTCTAGTTATGTTTCTTAGAATCTGTTTTCTATCATTTAGCTTTGTGGGTAGTATAATTTTGCCTTATTAATTTTTTCATTTTATTATACTATATATATTTATACTTTATATTCTGTAAGTCTTTTAATTGTATCTATATGTTGAATTGTAAAAAATGTAATTATAAATATATTGGTCAGACTTCTACACACTTAAATATTCGAATTAATCTTCACAGATCTCATACTAAACATTACATTAATAAATATAATAACAATAATATTGAAATAAGACACTTTCACCTGCATGGTTTTGATAATATTGTTACGAATTTCCTGCGATGTGCTTAGAGTAAATTCAATAAGCAGAATCCTTTTAAAAAAATAAATAAAGCTATTTATTTAACGAAGACTACAAGAATAACACTGCGCATTCAATAGCTCAGTCACCAGCCTACAGCTTGCTTGCTGTCTAAGGCTCCAATACCACTCCTAATCTTTCGTGCTTGTTTTTATATGCTCTCTGCCGGAAGTGACGTCACTAACAGGAAGTTATGTCATATTAGAAAAATCCAGAACCTTGGAGAGAATTCAAGAAATCAGGATCCCTCTAGAAAATTCTCTCTGTCGCCAAGGTTTCCAACTTCCGTCGCCAAACTTGGCGAAATGTCGCCAAATTTGGCGACAAAAATTAGTTGCCTAAAACATCGCCAATGAGCCAATATCTCGCCAATTTGGCGACTTGCTATTGAAATACAATGGGATACATATAACATTCATTATCATAAGACAAATTACACCAATTTACAGAATTCGTAACATTGCCCCCCTCTCAAGGACTGCACGTCCCGGGCAGTACAATCCTTGAATAGGTAAAAATTATTTACAAGTATATACAATGGTCGACAGTACACAGTTACATACAAGCATATAAGTGGCTCTTTCGATCAGCTAGTTTCGTCCCTAGAGTTACAAAAATAAGGGGCCAGCCGATCACAATGCACTACCCTAGGCCTTGAGTTCTTAGATTTTTGGATACGAATCACAACGTCATTTAGTCTTTTTAGGACTGTATATGGACCGTCCCAATTTGTCTGTAACTTTGGAGAAAGTCCTTTTCGTCGAATCAGGTTCCAAAACCAAACCTTGTCACCTTCGTGAAATTCATGTTCTGTAGCTCTCGTGTCGTACCTGGTCTTCATCTTTTCCGTTGCGATGTCTATCCGATTACGGGCGAACTCGTGCACACTTTCTAAACGTTCCTGTAGTTCATGGACATATTCTTCAGGAGAAGAAGGCACATCAGGAGGGCGCCCAAACAAGAGATCACCAGGGCAGACGGAGTTCACGACCGAAGAGCATCTGGGAGGGAGTGAATCCAGTGGTTTCATGGACGACACTTCGATAGGCAAGCAGGAACATAGGAAGCTTCCGATCCCAGTCTTGTTGATTCATGGAAACGTGGATAGAGAGATGGTTTAAGATCGTTCTATTAAATCTCTCAACCATGCCGTCTGACTGGGGATGTAAGGGGGTAGTTTGTGTCTTATCAATCTTAAGAAGGACACAAAGTGCCTTGAATACAGCAGAAGTGAAATTTCTGCCTTGATCAGAGTGCATCTGAAGGGGCGTCCCATAGCGAGAAATCCAGTTCTGCAGTAATACTTCGGCAACTGTTGTAGCTTCTTGATCAGCGATCGGGTAAGCCTCGGGCCACTTGGTAAAATAATCCTTGACAACTAAGATGTATTTGTAGCCATCATTTGAACGTGGGAGAGGCCCTAAGATGTCCAACGCGATTCTTTCAAATGGTACCCCTACATTATAGCGCCGTAATTTTCCACGGCATCGTGTTTTGGGTCCTTTTCGGGCCCCACATGCATCGCAGGACTTGCACCATCTTTCTACGTCATCTCTTACTTTGCTCCAGAAAAACCGCTCCCGAACCTTTTGGGTGGTCTTCAATATTCCAAAATGACCTCCGGTTGGACTACTGTGTAATTGTTCCAACACTTCCGGTATTCTTGATCGTGGGAGTACTAATTGCCATTTTGATGTTTTGCCATCCTCAGACTCCCATTTTCTGTATAATACACCATTACGAATATGGAGTGAATCCCAGAGAGCCCAATAGCGTTTGCTATCTGGACGATAACTGGAGATATCTTGCCAACTGGGTCTAGTGCTAGATGATTCAAGAAGTTCCAAGATAGGTTTTATGTCGGGATCCGTAAGTTGAGCTTCTCTGACTTCTTCATCGCTCTAACGGTCTATTTGTGTCGATACCGAACCCTTTATTTGACGAATGACAGGTGTTATCATGTCATATTTCTTCTCGACTGTAGTGCAGTAAGAACAAGCATTCGAGCATGGTCTTCTTGATAAGGCGTCAGCATTACCATGAAGGGACCCCTTGCGATGTTTGATCTCGAAATCGTACTCTTCAAGTTTCTGAATCCATCTAGCTATCTGGCCTTCGGTGTTCTTAAAATTTAAAAGCCATGTCAGGGACGCATGATCCGTTCGGAGCAAAAACTTCCGACCGTAAAGATAACTATGAAAGTTCTGAACAGCTTTTACAATGGCCAGTAATTCTTTTCTGGTGACGCAGTAATTTCTTTCAGGCTTTGAAAGACACTTGCTCCAGTATGCGATGACATGTTCTTGGCCGTTAATTTCTTGGGATAAAACTGCTCCGACACTTTCATGGCTTGCGTCCGTGTCAAGAATGAATTGCTTTTCGGGATCCGGATAAACTAGAATGGGAGCCGATTTTAGAGCCGCCTTCAAGCTATTAAATGCATCCTCGCATTCGTCTGTCCACAAGAACTTCTGTTTGTTTTCAGTCAGCCTGTGGAGAGGTCTCGCGATTGAAGAAAATCCTTTAACAAATCTTCTGTAATATGTGCACAGACCGAGAAAAACTTCTAAGCTCATGCACATTTTTAGGGCGCCTCCAGTCTTTTACAGCTGACACTTTCTGTGGATCAGTTCTAACACCATCAGCAGAAATTATGTGACCCAGATAATTCACCTCGTGACGGAATAAGTTGCATTTGGAGGGGTTTAGCTTCAATTTGGCCTCTTTCAATTTTTCAAATACTCTCCTTAGGTTGCTGAGGTGTTCCTCGAAACTTTTCCCTACAATGATGATGTCATCTAAATAAACAAGGCAAGCTTCAGGAGTGAGTCCGTTCAACACTGTCTCCATGAGGCGTTCGAAGGTAGCTGGTGCATTACAGAGACCAAACGGCATGACCTTAAACTGCCAAAGTCCTTGTCCTCCTGTCGTGAATGCTGTCTTTTCACGGTCTTCAGGATGTATCTCTATTTGCCAATAACCACTTTTCAAATCCAAGGTAGAGAACCACTTGTTTCCGCTAAGAATGTCTAACGTGTCATCGATTCGTGGAAGTGGATAACTGTCCTTTTTTGTGACATCATTGAGCCGTCGATAGTCTACACAAAATCTCGTAGATCCGTCTTTCTTTCGGGCTAACACGATGGGAGAAGCCCAGGGACTCGACGAAGGCTCGATGACATCTCGTTCCTGCATGTCCCTTAGTAGATCTTTAACTTCTGTTGTCTTAGCAATTGGTAGTCTTCGGGGATTCTGTTTAATAGGAGAGTGATTCCCAGTTTCAATTCGATGTTGAGCCAATTTCGTTCTCCCGAGGTCACCAGATGTACAGGAAAACAGTTCCTCGTATTCGTCAATAAGCATCCATGCTACACTTTTCTGTTCCTCATTCAATTCAGTGGGCTTCAACAGATTCAGTTCGAGTTCTTTAGAAGGCTTTTTCGACATGATTTCGGGATGTTTCTGTATACAGGTGACTGGAGCACATGTTGCTAATACGTCGCCTTTCCTGATTGTTTTAGGATTACCAGTTAGATTAACAACTCTGACTGGTACAGTTTCCTTCGAAAGATCTACCAGTGCGGAAGCAACCAATACTCCTTTTGGAAAATTTTCAGAGTCCGGAAATTCAGTTAGACCATGTCGAAAGTTTTGACTTTTCTCAGCGGCCCCTCTTACAAGCATCTCAATTCGAGCTGGAATAGTAATATCACTTTTACAAGTTATTCGATGACACGGTTCTCTTTCAACAGCTCCTAACTGGAATAACGCTACATCTTCCGAATTTGAGCGTAGCACATTATTCTCAAAGTCAATTACAAAATTATGTTTTGTTAAGAAGTCCAAACCGAGTATAAAAATGTCGGTGATTTCGGCTACAAACACGGTAT